>JAPKLW010002877.1:0-60108 GCA_026898455.1 Plectranthus barbatus | reverse complement strand
GCTCCTCGATGGCGAGGCTCTCTCTTGGTCGATAGCGAAGCCTAGACTTGGTGGGTTTTCAGTGTCTCGTTGGCGTTGAAGGGCAAGCTTTACGAATTAGACTTGTTTGTGTGGGCCGTCTTGTCGATTGGGCCTGGGCTCGTGGGCCTGGCCCCAACAATTATTATTATTATTATTATTATTATTATTATTATTATTATTATTATATCTTTTTATAGAAATCCCATGATGAAAACTCGATTATATAAAAACTTTCAATATAAATCTTTTCTTCATCCCGTTTTTTTAAAAAGGAAATTCCAAAATTATTGTAAAAATGATGGTAGTATTCAATTTAGTTTGAAATCCACGAGTTGAGTCAATATGCGGGTTAAAGTTGTACTCTCTCCGTCCCGCATGAGTAGTCTCATTTTCATTTTTGTTTGTCCCATTTTTTTTTAAATGACAAACTTTTTTCACGCCCACTAATAAAATATATATTAATTCCACTATACTCACAATTCTTTATTCCCGTGCCGAAAAAAAATAGGACTACACTAATGGGACAGAGGGAGTAATACTTTGGCCTTAAAAAAATATAACCTGACGCATGATAGGATATAACTTGAAAATCGACGAATTGATCCGATTAACCTTATTAATATTTTTATAATAATAATATTACCAAAATACACTTCTAATATTTAAAATCACAACTTTCAATAATGTTTCAAGTTATATAGTTGTATTTAGTGCAAAGAATTTTAATAAATAATTAAATTCGTAAAAAATATTTAATCATAAAGTTAAAATATTGATAAAATAAAATAATAATATATATTTTTTATATTCAAATTGATAAATATAGAAACTTGATATGTTTTGAATTTTTTATAAAGGATAATTAAACATTTCATAATCTTTGTTTAGAAGATTGAAAGAGAAAAAAATTAATGATAAAAAATCTTATAAAATATTAAAGAATAAAAACTAACTCATATATTCATTAGCCTCACGAGTTAGTTCGAAATTAAAGAGTTATAATTATAGTCGAAATTTTTTAGTGCGAAAGAATTTCGACCCAATTTAATCAACATCGATTAATTTACAATCGGAATAGAATTGATCCGAAAGAGGATGGGCTAACCCAATTTACATCCCTATTAGTATTTTGGGCGCCATTAATTAATAATTATTCAGCGGAATAGAAGGCCAGTAGTTAGTTATTGCTCTAGCGAAAGTTCTAGAGATCTAATCTGAATCTAATATAACACGTCATTAAAAGATTAATTTATCATAATATAATCACATCAAAATCTAGTGTTAAAATATTATTATCCATCACACAATTACGAAGACTCCCCCTTTCTCTCTCTAGTTTTATATTAAATCTTTAGAAACCCTTCCTCTCTCTCTATACTACCCGCGCTCGCGTTTTTTCAAGATCCACCTCTGCGCCCCCATCTCAGTCATCCAAACCCTAGATTCTGTCGCCGGGGCTGCGGCGGCTTTTGAACAACGCTTTGAAGTTGAGAGGGTTCAGAAAACACGGTTGATTCCCCGTGTGCTCAGCAGCTAATACGATTCGGTTACAGGTTCGACAACGATCTTATATACCTTTCGCCCCGTATATGTATAAATTTCACTCGATTCGATTGGTTCGAAGGGATCTTTAAATCTAGGATTTTATGTGCGGGGGAGAGGGAGCTGATTTTGTGTTGATTTGTTTTGGATTGTAACAGGTCGTTTGGTGAGATCGGTGATGGCAGCGACAGCAGAGGTAGCAGCTCAGCCCCCGGTTACGGCCCAAGTTGTAAGTCGGTGTTTTAATTTTTTATATATATATGTTTTTTCCTATTATGATTTTATTGGTGTCGTTAATTTTCTGGGGTTTGCATTTTTTTTTTGTGGGATATAGGTTGCGAACGCATTTGTGACGCAATATTATCACATTCTGCATTTTTCGCCGGGACTCGCTCATCGGTTTTATCAGGATACCAGTAAGCTTGGTCGTCCAGAGGAGGATGGCTCCATGAGCATCACAACCACTATGCAAGTAATTCCACCCCCCCTCCCCACCTTTTAGGAACGTGTCAAGTGGGATCTCCAATATTGTGGTTGATATGAGTGACAGGATTGGTGTGATTAAGTTTTTTTTTTTAATAATAAAATTGGATACGTGATGTAGGTAGACATTAAGAATGATATCAAGTTATAACTTTTCTTGCCTTTTCTTCTCTGAAGACGTGGATGAAAATATGAAAGGATGCAAGTTACTGTGGGTTTTTACCCATTTCGCATCGATTTTATTTGTGTAACTAGGACATCCTCGTTCTTCTGTTTGTTTGGGTGCATGCAGTGTGGGAGCTGGATATTTAATTCTGTTCATTTCCATCTGCTTCTTAACTGTTGAAACCATTAATATGTTTTGATTCATGGTGAAGATTTTAAATTTCTCGTTTGTGTGGATATGATGCGACTGCACAGGCCATAGATAAGAAGATTGTTGCCCTCAATTATGGTGACTTCCGAGCAGAGATCAAGTCAGTTGATGCGCAAGAGTCCTTTAGTGGGGGAGTTCATGTTCTAGTAACTGGCTATCTAACCGGCCAGGATAACTCTGTCCGCAATTTCGCCCAGTCTTTCTTTCTCGCACCTCAAGACAATGGCTACTTTGTTTTGAATGATATGTTTCGGTATCTTGATAGTGCCACTGTTAATCCGGCCTTGGTCAATGACACTGTGGTGCCTGCCGCCGCTCCTGAACCAAGTAACCAATATATATTACTTATTACACTTAATACTTATTCCAATCGAATTTTTTATGAATTGATAAACCTTCTCTCTTCTAGTTTTGGCACCTCCTACCCCAGTTCAGGAGAATCATGTTTCTGGGAATAATACGCCACCTGCAGAAGAAGCTGTTACCTCTGATGTTTCCGTTGCAACTGAGAATGGTGATGTGCAAATTGTTGAAGAGGAAGTCCCAGTGGCTGAGGTTGTTGACGAAGTAGAAGATGATGCACAGATGGTTGTTGAGTCCAGTGCCAAAATTGAGGAATTGCCGAAGAAATCTTATGCCTCTATTGTAAGTTGGAGAACTTGAGCTCTGGGTTTATTTGTGTCTCAGAATTCAGTGGTTATTGTATTTTATTGCTCGGTGCACTCCGTCTGCTTAGCTCCTTTAATGATAATGCTAGTTCTCTTTCTTGTATATCTGATTCTGATATCCATAATAATGTTTTACAGATAAAGGAAAGTGCAGTATCTTCCCCATCTCAACAGCTTGCTCCTCGGAAAGCTCCCCCGAAGATTGCAGAGCCAGTGCATCTGCCTTCTTCCCCAGCAACTGATGTACCTGTTTCTGGTTCAGAATCTCTTGATAATGGAAACAACCCAGAGGGTGAAGGCATGTATATTTTATTTTTTCATTTCTCCATTTCATGTAAGAGAACTGGTTGTCTGATTTGAGTCATTCTCTCTAGCATTTCTCTAATTATCTAATCTTTAAATTGTGCAGCTGATGGTTACTCCATATATATTAAGGGCCTACCTATGATTGCTACTGAGAACTTACTTGAGGAAGTATTCAAGAAATTTGGTACTATCAAGAGTGATGGTATTCAAGTCAGAAGCAACAGAGTATGTTCAAATCTGCTTACTTTTATTTTCAGTAACTGTTGAAACATGGGTTGCTTCTTTAGATTTAAATTATTTGGAGTTGCAAAATGACTACCCTAAATATTTTTGCTGCAGCAACAAGCCTTTTGTTTTGGCTTTGTGGAATTTGAGGAGGCGAGTTCTGTGCAAAGAGCTCTTGAGGTATTTTATGTTTTATGCACAGATGCAACATGAAGCTCTTGAACAGTGGTATTATTATTATTGTATGTATTATGTTATTATTGTGTCTTTGTTAGAAATTAGCGAGCTTAGCCTTAGGATTGGGTTTGGATGGGCTATTTTTTCCCCTACTTCTGATATTGCAACTTCACACGTTAATGCTTTGCCTTAATTATTGACTGGCTTCCATGTACAAACCTTTTGTTTGAGTCTATGTTTTCTCAGAGTATGTCTGATCCCGTGGATAAATGGCTTATGTTTTGAAGAAAATTCCATTCTATTTTTCTGAATAAGCTTATTATTCATTTTAGTTGATATATCACGTCATATGTAACTTACTCAAATGTTGATTGCCTGATATGCTCATTTATTTGTACTTGCTCTACTCAAGAATGTTTATGAAGTTCTCCGGAAAACATGTAGCTGGTGATCAATCTTTGAGTTTGTTATTTCATTATTTAATGTTTCAGGCTTCCCCAGTGCCTATTGGTGGGCGCCAAGCATTTGTTGAGGAGAAGAGGTCTACAAATACCCGAGGAAGTTCCAAGGGGAGATTTCAACCAGGAAGGGGTTCTGTATTCAGAAATGAAGGAGTAAGAGGGCGAGGGAACTACGGAGGTGGAAGGGGGGGATACAACAGGGGTGATTTTAGTGGTAGGGGGGGTGAGTTTGGGGGCAGGGGTGGCAATCGTGGTGGATCTTCAAACCGTGATGGATATCAAAGGTCTGAAAGCAACATCAACAGCAATGGAGGCCGCTTGAACCGTACGGGTGGCATGACCAATGGCAATGCAAAAAGTATGACTCCTCGGGTTTCTGCTACTGCTTGATGAGTGATGTGGCTGCATGTTGGCTTCACTTCAATTAGGATTTGTTTTAGTTGCAATTTATCTTTAGGTTTTTTCTCATTGTCGCAAATGATTTTTTTTTTCAAAATTTTCAACAGTTACATTTCGCCCAGATACTCTGAATAGCTAGTAGCTTCTCATGTCGATTTTGTTAACAGTTTTTCCCATTCTTGGGTATAGTTGATCAGTAGATGAGATAAAAGTAGGTATTTCTTTGTCGAAGCAAGATTTGAGGCAGTTTGGGGCCTTGTATTTTTTGTATTGGGCTGCATTCATTGGAATGAAACTTACTTTTTTCCACTCGGGACTTACATTCTCTCTTTGTAAGCATATATGTTGGTAGAATGTGGGTTTCGAAAACTTAAAAAACAAAAAAAAAAGACACCTGAGAAGCAAAGGTTGTGAGAGGAATAGGAAGTGGAAGCACATAAACATAGCTACTGTAGACGAATATTGGAGCTATGTCTCTGAAATTTCCAGCTACGGTTTGATGCACTTGTGGACATTAATTCATAACATTCTGAATTAAGAATTGAAAATGACAAAACATATCTTGCAATTAATTATTGAACCAGAATTGGAAGATTTATACAATACATGCAACAAAATTAACAAATACTCCATCCGTCCCATTTATTTGGTCATGTTTTAACTTGCACCAGTGTCAAAACTTATTTATGAATACATTAAATATTGGAACACATTTTCTGAATTACCCTTATTTAGCAATAACTATTAATAATAATTCTATTAATTATATTTAATTTATAAGGGTAAATTTGTAAACACATGCAAAAAACAATACTAAATTTAGATAATAAACCATATAAATGGAACACCTCAAAAAGGAAACATGGACCAAACAATCGGGATCGAGGAAGTAGTTTTATTTTGCTCAATATTCAAAAACCAACTCGGGGGAAATATCATTTATATAGATACTGACAAAATCCTTTTCTCGGGGAATTAATACTCAAACCAAACACACACGCACACTTAATGACTTAAGTCACTAATTATATACTCCCTCCGTTCCCATTATATAGTTCGGGTTACTATTTTAGGGTGTTTCAATTATATAGTTCAATTTCTATATTTGGTATTATTTTTATATGGTCATTTACCATTACATCTCTGAATAATATTGGAAAATGTGTATATTAAATGTAATATTATGAAAATGAGAGGTTAATTAATGCTTTAAATAAGGATAATGTTGGAAATTTGTTTAAATATTATATAATTTTTTACAAACGTACAAGATCAAACTAGACTATATTAGGGGTGTACACGGTTTGGTCCAAACCGGCCGAACCGAAATGATTTGGTCGGTTTGGCCGGTTTGGCGAGTGAATTAATCGGCCGGCCGGACCGTAAATTTCAAACCGTATAATTTGGTTTGGTCCATGGTTTGAGTACAGAAACCGGCCGTTTGGACCGGACCAGACCGTTTATAATTTTAATAAATATTTAAATTATATATTTTACTAAAAATATTAAACTAGTACATTTAGTGTAGTGATTCAAGCTATACTTTAGATTTTAAAAGTTACAAGTTCAAATCCTTTACGCAACATCATATAATTTATTTTCTCCTACATTCTTATTTACAAATTTTTATTTATTTATTTGTAAACGTCTCTCATTTTACCCTTATTATCTTCACGGAATAAGTATGAATCATATACTGTGCAAAATCATAGAATTTTTATTTTTCTCCTACATTTTTATTTATTTATTAAAATTTAAAATACGCCTTAAACTATCCAATATTACAATCTCACAATTTAATTCAAGCGTCGGTCGGCTTTACCATTGTCTCATCATAATAATGTGACCTTTTACGAACTATTATGTTTGAGAATGATATATGAACTATTATATTTTGATGTCATAAATTGTTTGTTTCTATTATCATTGTCTTGTACTTTGTCGATGAGAACCATTATTTATTTTTTTTAATTTCTCAAATAAATTATTGCTAAAAATAGAATTTTTTTTTATGTTTTGACTTTGCTCGTTAAAGTTATGTTCCAAACCGTTAAACCGGCCGAACCAAACCGTTTTATTTGGTTTGGTTTGGTTTGAAAAATTAATTTGGCCGGTTTGATTTGAGAATTTTTCAAACCGTATTATTTGGTTTGGTCCATACTTCGACCTTCAAACCGGCCAAACCGAACTGTGTCCGTGTACACCCCTAGACTATATAATCGGAACGAAGGAAGTAATAATTATAATAATGATAAAAAATAAAAACTTGGAGCTTAATTTAGGGGTGTAAATGAACCAAACTGTTCGTGAGCTACTCGAATCTCGACTTGATAAAAGTTCGTTCGAGTTTGTTTAGTAAAGCTCCTTTATTAAATGAACCAAACTTGAGCATCATAGTATTCGACTCGTGAGCTCGTGAGTAGGCTCGTTAGCTAAAGTTAGTAAGAAATAGTATAAAATAATTACTTTTATAAAAATAATATTTTTATGATTTAAGAGTAACAATAATGATAAATCAATCTAATAATGAAAAAAATTTAGAATTTGAGCATGAATATGATATTTTTTTTGGAATAAATAACCTTTCTTCAAAATAATAATGAAAATATTAAATATATTCTAAATTTAGAAAGTTCGTTTAGGCTCGATAAAAGCTCGATAACGTTCGTGAACATCAAAATATTCGATAAAAAAACTCGAAGCTCGACTCGAAGCTAAATGAGTCAAACTTGAGCACGACACTACTCGACTTGACTCGGTTCGATTACACCCTAGAGCTTATGAACTATGTCATGATTACTTGGTTAATTTACAAGGCAACTCCTAACTCCTAAATTAAAAATGGATATGATTATATCGATAACCGAATCATTATAGGAAAAAGAAAAACTAGTTAGTTTGTAAAGAGAGTGAAATGTTTGAATTAATTAACTGAGAGACTTAGCCTCCACTTGAACAAATTCGTAATCGAGGGTTCTCAAATATAAACAAACTAAACTATCAACATTCCATCAAATATTATTGAAAAATGAGCAATAAGAAAACACAAGATCACATTAATTATAGAAATGAAAAAAAGTAGGTAATTAATAATACTATTAATTAATAGGTATGGTTATGCACCTTCTTGCTAGTTTTATGCAACCATCCAATCCCTTTAATGGCCTTACAAATCTTGACCAGATTAGGCTTCACAATCACCTTCCCCGCCGACAGCTTCACCGCCTGCAAGCAACACAGCTGCCCCCCTATCTCTTCTTCCTCCTCCTCTACTATCTTCTCTCTCTTCTTCCCCCGCCCCACTTTGCAATGCTCCTCCATCTCGTACGCCTCCCACAGCGAGTCCATCCCTTCGCCGCCTCCAACCACGTTCTGCCTTTCCTCGAACAGCTTGCATGCCAGCGTCCTCCCCCACTCCCTCTCTCTCCTCATCGATCCGTACCTAGACAGATTTCCCGCATCCAGCGCTCGAAAGCTCTCTGCTCTCACCTTCAGCTTCCCTTCATCGCCATCAAGACGGTGGCCGTGATCGTGATGATCGGAGATACAGCTGGTTATTCTATGAGACTGTGATTTCGCCATCGGTGATGAGCGCTCCTCCACAACGTTGAGCTTTGCAGCAGCGTCGTTTGCTGCTTTAACATTATTCATATTGTCATCATCACTTGCTGCCTCGGATCCATTTATCAACAGTGATTTCTGTTTCTCGACAACTTTATCGGGTTTCGCGCATCGTGGCGGCGGCTCCAACTTTTTCTTCATCTCTTCCACATTGGAAGCCAGCCTCTCGAACTCGTCCAGAATCTTGAAGAAATTCTCCAGCCTCTTCTCCTCCATCACAACGAAAGGATACCCGGGTTTTGCGCAAGCCTTATTTCCGCCGAAGTCTTCCTCGGTTTTCACGACGCTGTTGTCGTCGACGGAGAACTCAGATGGGTCGTTTTCAGTCACCGCCGCCGCCATTGGCGCTGATCCAAACACGGTTTCATACATTCCGAGATCGTCGGAAAGGAGAGACTCTTCATCGGGACAGTCTTTCTTGAACTGCAATCTCTTTAGGACCGAAGCGAAAAGGGTTTGGCAAGATTCGGTGCGGGCGAGGAAGGCGAGGACGACGAGGGAGGTGGTGATGAAAAGAGGAGAGAGAAAGGAGATGAGCTTGAGGAGGTAAGGCGAGAAGAAGAGGAAGTAAGAGAAGTAGAGAGGGTGAGAGAGAACGAAGGAAGAGAGGCGAATCAAGTCAGAGATAAGAAGACTAGAAAACTGACAGTTGGAGCTGGACAACTCAGGCATATCTGAAGGTCTCTATGGAGAGAGAGGAAATAGAAAAATGGAAGATGGAGAAGAAATGTGGGAGAAGAAGGAGGAATCTTGTTTTGTTGATACAACAAGTAGGAAATGCGGCGTGAATAAAGGGGGGCCAAATTGCTTATGTAAGAGAGAAACTCGAGTCCATAACTAACCAGCCACAATGCAGAGAAAAAAAATATCATTTCCTAAGGCAAGAAAAAATAAATTTTTGTTCATTCCACATATAATACGTATCAACAATAGACAGCATTATTAAAGCGCACGTATAATATATATCATGCACCATAATGGGAATGAAATAAAATATTTCAGTCAATTTTAGTTGATGGATAATAATATCCAAAACCCAGATATAAATCACATGACACGGCCAAGAAACTGAATTTAAGTATGGCAAAGTTGAGGGTTACAAATTTTTTGAATCATCACACACTTGAGCATTTATATTCTCTTCCTCAAAGGCAAATGGTGATAAAGAAATAATGGTACATGTAAAGACAAACTTGACTAATTCAACTTTTATGTGCAGGTAAATACTGGCAATGAATATGCATCAAAGCATCTAGTAATGATTAAACGTACCAAATAATTGCACCCATCATTCTATATACAAAACTAAATACTAGTTGTGGAATTTGTTAATGGATACAGACATACATGTAGTTGTACCTTAGCACACGGCAAAGACCTAAATGGTAAAATAAATCAACTTATAACTAAATACATTACCCACATATTCGTAATTTGGCTTGCCTAACAACACTCTAGCAAGCCTAGAAATGGATCAAAATATCAAATGGAAGGTAGTGATTAAAGTCAAGAAACATCATGGAAGTACGTACATAACATAGAAGAGGGTGAATGATAGTGAATTCTAAAGGGTTTTCTTGGTTTGAAAAAGGGCTTCCAAGTCTTCAACTTCACATGGGTAAACACTCAATTACTACTCCATTGCACAACCACCTCCTAGCTTTTTCAAATTAGGGGGACCCCCTAATTGTCTGCCGTGACCATTTTTACGATACCAATCTTGTGGGTGCATTCACTGTGTGAGAACCCCACGCATTTTTCAGGCAAGTCAAAACTTTTACAGGTGAAAAAGAATAATAAAGTAACATATCCCACATCAAAAGAGAGCAACAATGCAAAACTCATGCTTTTGAAACACATAAAAAGTAAACAGGAAACTATGCATGATCCTTCTGGTAGGCATGTGTTTTAACATCCAAGAAACTTCAATTTCTAGACATTATAATCGTAATACCACAAGAAACCAACAAACGATGCACATACAAATGCAGAAACAAGTAACTCGCATCTAAAGATTGCAGCGCATAATAACATGTGGATTTTCTTCGACAAACCCAAACATATATGCGAGCCACCTGGTTCGTAATCAATGGTGTATATAAAATATCATGCACAAGTCAATCCAGACCCTCATCACATAAGAAAACAAAAGAACTTGAGGCGAGTTGCATTATCAGTCACCAGCTTTACTTATCAAAGTCAATATCGGGATACATATAGAAACAAAGTTGAGTTTCAAGCTTAGGAAACATCAATACAAAGTGATGATCTAGAATTCCATAAAAGGTTTGATTGCCATGCATCCCATTACTCATTCATAACGGGTTTGTTCTCATTTGCCTTTGGCCTCTGTTCCTTGGGCTTCTGCTCTTCAGTTTTCCTTTTCAACAGAATTAACACAAATGGTCAGGGAAATAAAAGGAGGGGAGTCATTTGCATTATTCTGTTCTACTCAAACTACTTGAAGGAAATTCTCAAACAAACAAGTTTCAAGTATAAGAGAGAGCACAGTGCAAACAACGGGGACCATAGCAAAAAATTTGATATAGGCATCGATGAGTAATACATCTGCAACTAAATCGCATTCAACAAGCACAGGACATACATAATACCTAACTGAAAACATAAAAGCAATCAATTGCACATGTAAAATTGATGCCTTCAAATGAATGCAAGGTAAGGTAAAAACCAAGATTCTGCTGAAGCAAAGCCAAATTGCACTCTATCTACTCTCAGTCTCTCACTCAAGTCACAACTAAACAAGAAGAGGCCAAATTTTTTTTTTTATATCTCTACATGGAAACATAATTACTTTTCTAATACACATTGTTGGAAACTTATACATTAGACATATAACCGCAAGGAGCTCGAGTTATTCACTGTCTAACTCACAATCAATAACGTCGATGCGCTATATCATTCTTCTACATAAACTAAAGCAACAACAAATAAACAAGCGCAATTCATCCTCACACTCTCGGCAATCTTCAATGTAAACAGACTGACTTGAAAACATCGATAAATCCCTCACCAAAAGACTGTGACAGGCACACGAAATCAAACCACAGAACAAAGGCGACAAATAATTTTTTATTTTTTTAAAAAAAAGCAAAACCTAGAGAACTTCAAATTAAAGAAAAGAAACACCTTTTGTCCGACGCACCGCCCTTCTGGCTGAGGAACGATCGGAAAAGCGGAGAATTCACGTCGTAAATCATTTTGAGCGACAAATCGAACGGCGCAAGTGAAACCCTAACTTCTTCAAATTCAAACCCTAATTTGCTTACTCTAGATAAACTTGGAATAATTGGGTGAAATGGAACGGAACAATGCGTATTTATTTGGTTATATATTGGGCTGCGACTGATTTAAAAGCCCATTATTTTTACTGGGCCACGATTCGAGCCCAATTGATCATCAAAACGTGTTTCACATTGCTAGACAGAAGCGCGAGTTGATAAATAAAAAATTAACGCAAATTACACTACTAAACCATTATATAAATACAAACAAAGTTACCGTTGGCAGCTATTAATTAAAAAAAAAAACTTGCAATGCTGGCTTTTTAAAAATTAAAAAAAAAAACTCATATATGTTTAATTAATTATTTAGCATCGAATATCATTTCCCCTGTGTTTCATAGCTGAAATGACAGTATATGCATGTATTTCTCTCCCACGGGAAAAAGAAAAATCTTGACATATATAATATTAGTGATATGTTAAATAGAAAGGAATATTAGTATTTAAGATTTGTGTTTGACACTTCAACAACAACGTATAGATTAGATTAACCAACGTATCAACTTTTATTTCCACGCCCCCATATATGGTTCACTCTCTCTCTCTCTCTAGACTCTAGCCAATCTTGAAAAGAAATAAGGAGTGGTTGATCGAGGAAGTCTTTCTCTGACTCAATCAACTTTGCATACGTGTATCTAAATTGTAAATGCAAATGCAATGGCCACGAAAAATATATAATATATATATATATATATATATACATAATCAAGCAACAACTAAAGCACAATCAAGCAACGACCTGAATACAATCAAGCAATATCGTGAATGCAATCAAGCATCTTTCTCACTTTCTCACGTTAAGAGTTTTCTCACTAGATCCGCTCCCTATATATATATTGAGTTGTGGAATTTAGGGGGTGTTTGGTTGGAGGGTTTCGGAATCAAGGAATGAGAATGATTCCGAAACCCACTGTTTGGTTGATGGATATGAGAATGGGGGATGTGATTGATTCCCAAATATTCATTCCCCTCTAAGTTGGTGGGTTTCATACCCATTCCCAAATTCAATCCCAAAATGATTATTATTTTTATTTTATAAAATTTTGTAATTATTTTTATTAATTATTATATACTCCAATATTTTTCAATATAATAATTTATAATGTTATTAGTATTATATATATTAATAAATTAATATATTTATAATAATATTATAGTAAATGGTGTTATTATATTATTATTATGCATTAATTAATAATAATATTATTGAAAATATATTAATTATCATATATACAATAATTAATAATATTTTAATCTTATTATTTATTTCTTAGATTTTATTTGATACAATTTTATTATTTATTTTTAATAATATATTATAATAATATTATTATTAAACAATCTTTGATTTTATCTTTATTTTATATTTTATAAAATAGATAATAAATTATTTTTTAATATAATTTTTTTTATTATTAAATTAATTATTATTTATATATTATTTTAATTATTTTCTAAACATTTAAACTTAAAAAAAATTCATCAAAATTGAAAATGATTCTCAAACCATCTCATAAACCAAACACCAAGAATTAAGAATGATTTCCAAATCTAAACTCATACCCATTCCCTTTACTATCAAACCCATACCCATAGTGATTCCCGACAGTTATACCAAACGCCCCCTTAATTAAGCGTGAGGTCGTCCAAGTCCTTGAATGCTAGACCGACCAGCCACCCAAAAATTCCAATGTATTTATTTTGACATTTATTTCCCGGACTTCAGATTTATGTGACTGAATATCACAACTATTAATTTAAGAGGAAAGAATTCCTTATTTGGATTTGATGAATGATAGCTATTTTCGGGAAAAATCTCATAAAACTCCTAATATATATATTATGGAGTGATATTATTAGTGTTTGTGAATGAGAAGCGAGTCAATATCTGATATCTGGAGTGGTGGTAAGCATCTATAGTAGGCAGAAATCGATTGTATTATGACTTAACTTCAACATTTTCCAATGTATTTATTGCAGTAACTTAACATGCAATGCTTATCATTCATCAATACACTTACATTTACATAAATGTATATTCCTCCCCTTCCGGTTATTTGGTCCATGTTTCTTTTTTTTGGGTGTCTCATTTATATGGTCCATTATCTAAATTTAGTACTTCCTCCGTTCCAATTATATAGTCTGGGTTACTATTTTAGGGTGTTTCAATTATATAGTCCAATTTCTATATTTGGTATTGTTTTTATATGATCATTTACCATTATATCCCTGAATAATATTGAAAAATAAGAATATTAAATGTAATATTATAAAAATGAGAGGTTAATTAATATTTTAAATAAGGGTAATGTTGGAAGTTTGTTTAAATATTAAATAATTTTTGACAAACGTGCAAGATCAAACTGGACTATATAATCGAAACGGAGGGAGTATTATTTTTTGCATGTGTCTACAAATTTACCCTTATAAATTGAACATAATTAATAGAGTTATTATTAATAGTTATTGCTAAATAAGGATAATTCAGAAAATTTGTTCAAATATTTAATGTATTCATAAATGAATTTTGACATTCGTGTAAATTAAAACATGACCAAATAAATGTGACGGAGGGAGTATCTGCAAATATCACTAAGTTTCTATCTAATCTCAACCAAAGTTCTTTTTTAAGAAAATTAAACACACACACCAAATTTTTGAAGTAAGATATTTTTATCACTATATTCCCGATTATAAATTGAGATAATATAGATATAGAAATAGGAAAAAGGAAAAATAAAGAAAGGGGGACAGCAGAGGGCGTTATCCGAAGTGAGGTTAAATGGCAGGGGGAGGGGGGCGGGGGCATCCAATCAGTGCTTTCGTCGGTGAAGTTTTTATTATTATTGGTCACCCTCACCCACCCCCACCCCCACCCCCCTCCTTTTCAATTATTGATTTCTTATATAATTTATATCCCTTCTGTTTTCTGTTACTTAGTAGAGATTAGTCCACCACACCACATTTTCTTTTTCCTCAACAAATTACTCTTCTATCCTTTCCTTGCCTCGCCCTCCAACCTGCACATTGACGCTATTACCCTCCCTACTTCTTTCATCATTCTTTACTTTTAAATATTTTTCAATTAAATGCTATTTCTACAAGGAAAAATTTACAACCATATGAAATGTAAAGGTAAAAAAAAAATCGTGGTAGCAAGTAATTAAAAATTAAGCATGGAGGTCACATGGATTTGAGGCAGCATATTTTAATTGGGGTGCGGATAGACGGATCGCCAACACACTCACCACTAGCACATAAAGATTGAATTTGGAAAAGGAGGTTTGGTAATATTTGGTTGGTGAGAGTTAGTTTTTTTTTTTTATCAATTAATTTCATAATATTATCAACTGAAAAAGGCATTGTCTTATTTATGTATGTAACCGAGCTCCAAACAGACAGGGCAAAGTCATACCTGCAAGCAGTGGCGTATCCAGAAATTTAAAATTAAGGGTACGAGTATAATAAATTCGATTTATCTTATGTAAAAATATTATAAATAATAATAAAAATATATAAATTTATAAAAGAAATTATTTTGGGGGTACAATTGTACTCCCAAAACACCCCCTAGATCCGCCACTGCCTGCAAGGATTAATTATAACACAATTATAAACTCTTCCATGATCCAACAGTACTACTTTTTAAGTGATTACATTTTTTCAAGCATCATGTATCATTCACCGGTGGGTCGGAATTTTTTTTTTTTTCAATTTTTCTAATATCATGATCTGATATTTTATGAGATGAAAATGATATGAAGGGATTGAAGTCAAGGTAGAGACAAAAGAAATAAATTTCAGCCCCCTTATGAAAAATTTCTAGATCCGCCATTGTGTATCACTCACTTCAGTTAAATTAAATTCAATCAATCTCAAACACACATTTCTAACCTTTTGTAACAGCAAAACTTCCATTAAGAAACGTAGCAGCAACTGCAGCAAAGATTTTAAACAAGAGTTTTATCTGCATAAATAGAGGTGGAGAGACTTCAACTGTTGAGCATGCTAGGTTTATACGAACAATCTGTAAACACCAAAACTCAAACATAGCTACGTTGTGAAAAGAAGCATCAATTCTCTCAACTCCCCACAATTAAGACATAAAGAGGAAAACTGCAATTGTTGGTGAGGAACCAACAATGTCAGGGATGAAAATTTATCATTTCTTGAAGAAGAAAAAAAATCATAAATGGAATACATAGTAGACAAAACCACTCATTATTTGCAAGTTTAGCTACGAGAGTGTGTTTCACAATCCCAAATGCACGACCATTTCATAAACAATTGGTGAAGTGAAACATGATATTGATACTCCAAATATAAAGAAAAGTTCCAAATTCCTCGAGCTAGCATTAATCAGATGAGATTCAGAAACCCAATCGGGACAATTTCTTTTGGCCCAAGATCAAAAAGAAACATAGAACATAGAGCAATCCAAGATTCAGCCGTCACCACCACCAAAACACTGCCGCTTTCTTCTTCTTTTTCTAGGGAATTAGGAATATGAATTCGTGATTGAATCCTCCCACTTATTCAAGATTAACTTTTTTCGCGTGGGATTGGGGTTTATGGAGAGGAAGAATCCGAAAATTTGGGAGTTGTGGTGGCGGAAATCAGAGAGGGGGCCGGGCTATGTGTATGTATAATTTCATTCAGTGCGTGTGTGTGAGTGAGAGAGAGTTATTAGATGCAGACTCACTTAAATGAGATAGTTGTTTGTTTATAATTAAAACATTTTTGGTGCATAATTATTTGGATATTTGTTTTAGTTATTTTTCTAAAAGAATCTCCATCAGAAAAAAGATAGATTCTAATGGAGGATAACTAAAAAAGTAATAATGCAGAATAAAATGGGAGCTTTTTCCAAAAGAGAATAGGGAATCTAGAGAAATGAGAGTTGGAGAGAGCAACTTTTTGAGTTTTGCATTACTTCTTTGGTAAATATCCTAAATTTTCCTTTATAAGAAAACTCAAGTTTTCATCTTACAGATATATTCCATCAGTTTTTGCTAGAGAATTATAATTTATAATTTATTATAATTAGAGAATTATGCCATTATTTAATAAGGAAATCATTTCAAATTACAGAGGGAATTAGCTACAATACATTTGATTTGAGGACTTATAACTTACCAAAAATTGAAATTCCTAGCGCGAGTCCAATTATGATGTGCGAGCTCCCAATAATACAAATATTAGTAATTTGCGCTAAAAAAGATAAAATTCCATGCTACACATGTAAGTAATTTGTTAAATGTATTCCACATCGAATATTGAAACTACGCAAGGTAACTCATTCATAAAATAACTCTTCCACATCTATCACAATTGTCACATGAATGATACACATTTTGAAGACATACACTTAAAGCAACCTCCTTCGATATCACCAATCTTCTAATACTTCATTTGCAAGAATAATAGTTAAAGGTATATGATGCTACTACCACTTGAATATGATATATATATATAGGAGCGCGTTAAAGTGACGAGTGGTGGAGATGAGAATGAATCTAAGCCATCCAAATAGGTGTTTGGACAGTTAAGATTATTTTTTGGGCGAAAATAAAAAGTTGCATCGACGTGTTAATAATAGTTGCAGAGTAAGGGCATTAATGGCAAAAACAAAATCACAACTACCCTGAATAACGTTGACCCCTTCTTCAAGCAGCAGTTTCAGGATTTTCGATAGGCGGAGGCTTTTCCCTTCCGCCATGAAACCGCAACCAATCAACACCTCCACGCCGCCGCCGCTGCGTTGCTGCACCGCTACTGTAGTAGGGGAATTCTTGCTACTGTTGCTGCTGCTACTACCTTTCTCTCTCATGAAACCTAATTTCTCATTTTCTTGAGATTTCTTCATGGCTTCCTTCTTCTTTTCGAGTTGCCATACTTTATTCTGCATGGATCTTATATATTAAAATAAATTCGAGAATCCTTGAACTCTGCCTTAGCCTTGCTTGGGATTAAGCCAAGGCAGGGGAGTTACATAAAAATGTTTTTCTTGTGATTATTATACTGCAACTGTACGAGGGTATATAATGCATATTTACAGGCTTATATAATGCATATTTACAGGCTTAGATAATGCATATTAGCATGTTTATATATTTTCAGATGTAAGTTGCATTATTAAGCTTGAAAATATGTATTATCTACATATGCATAGTTGCAGTATTTTATTTTTACTACGATTATCTTTTTCGAAACATATGCAATAGTGATTTCGTTTGAAAGATAATTAAATTATCTTTAATTTGATATACAGTAAGTTAAAAAATAATTTAAGTTGAGTGAGATATGATTAATTCAAGTTTATGAGGAAATTAGAGGAGAGATAATATGTTGAAGAAAAAAATACGTGAGTTTGAGATGAAAGAGAATATGAGATTTTTTTCTGCAGTCCCCCCTTGTTTAACTTACCTAAATACCCTTATTACAAAAAATTAATTCATAAATTAAGTAATAAAATAAATAGAGATATTAAATTTGGACCATAAGATTTAGGAAATAGAAGGATATGATTCATTCTCATCTCCCATCTAAATGGGAATTGTGATATGATTACGCCTCTCTCTCTCTCTCTCTCTATATATATATATATATATATATAGGCGTAATCATATCACAAGTCCTATTTAGATGGGAGAAGAGAATAAATCATGGCCTTTGATTTGATAAAATAAGTGGTCCAGATTTAATATCTCTATTTATTTTGTTACTTAATTTATAAATTAATTTTTTGTAATAAGGGTATTTAGGTAAGTTAAACATGGGGGACCACAAAAAAATTTCATATTCTCTTTCATCTCAAACTCACATATTTTTTTCTTCAACATATTATCTCTCCTCTAATTTCCTCATAAAACTTGAATTAATCATATCTCACTCAATTTAAATTATTTTTTAACTTACCGTATATCAAATTAAAGATAATTTAATTATCTTTCAAACGATATCATTATTGCATATGTTTCGAAAAACATAATCGCAGTAAAAATAAGATAAGACAACTATGCATATGTAGATAAAGCATATTTACAAGCTTAATAATGCAACTTACATCTGAAAATATATAAACATGCAAATATGCATTATATAAGCCTGTAAATATGCATTATATACCCTTGTACAGTTGCAGTATAATAAACCATTTCAATCCATACATACAAAAACGTTTCTCTGAAACTCCCCTGCCATGGCTTAACCCCAAGCAAGGCCAAGGCAGAGTTCATCATTATCTTCAAACACCCAAATCCCCTCAACAATGGCATTTCAAGACTTCGATCTCATCTCTCAGTGGCGTCAGGAGGAGAAGAAGAAGAAATTCAAGCAGCGCCTCATCTTGGCGTTCATCATCAGCGTCATCGTCATTCTCCTTGCCGTCGTCGTCTGCTTCGCCATATACAAAAGCAATCAGGTCAGCCACGCCAGTGCCTCCCACGACCACCCTCCTCCCGCAGCGACGCGAATTTTTTTTTGGGGAAATTTGTTTTCGAACTCTATTTTTTTGGAAGGAAAAACCCACGCTCAAAATATGTGCAAATTTCAAGGGATTTGAATTAATGTTTGGTAGTTGAGGTTGCATCTTTACATAAATACCCTTACTCTGCAAATTTTTTTCATTACCGAATGCACCTTTTTAATTTCGCCCATCAAATTGATCTCAACCGTCTGAACACATATTTGGATGTACAAGATTCATTCTCATCTCCCATCTAAGAGACCACTTGTGACTTTAACGCACCCCTATATATATATATATAGGGGTGTGTTAATCTCACAAGTAGTCCCTTCCCTTAGATGGGAGAAGATAATGAATTCAGTCTATCTAATTAGGCTTGCGGACGGTTGAGATGTATTTTTAGCCCGAAATTACAAATTTGCATCAGCGATCTAAAATTACTTGCATAGTAAGAGCATTAATGACATAATGCACTTGCAACTACCATGAATTAAATTCAAATTCCTTGATTTTCGCGCACCTTCTTTGATCATGTGATTAGTTCCGAAAATATAGATTAAAAAACTGCATTATCCCCCAAAATTGTAAAAATCTCTCTCTGAAATTCTCTAAAATACTTTCTACATGAAGTCATCGATTGTACCGATAGTCTTTCAAGCACCGCTCGGTAAGAAAATGTAGAAATTTACAATTTTTTATTGTTGTTTTTAATCCATTAGAAGAGATGAACACCTTTTTTTTCCGGTTCTTACCCAAAATCGTGAAACCTAAAATCGAGTTGCTGCTTTGTTGCTTCGTTACAGTGAAGTTCAGCAAGTATTTTAGCGACGGGTAGGAAAAAAATTGCAACGAAGACGCTGCAAAAATCAGGTAAGTTTTCTTCGATATGTCGCCCGCCGCATGATTATTAAAAAATACTTGATTTAATCAATTTTAAACTTCGTTCTCTCGTGATAAGAATGTAGAACAAAATGTGTATTAAATTTATGCAGTTTTATTTTTGAATTTTATGTTAATATATGGATTATATAGTTATATTTGAGAGTTCTGATACTGAAAACTGATCAACAAAACAGAGGTCAACAAATCTCATTTTTCCGAAGATGATGGTAACCTGTGGGAATATTTGCATTGTTCAATTATGTTTTGTTGCATTGTTTTTAAATTAAAAATAGCATTATGTAAATATACTTGTTTTATTTTCTAGTAATATTTGTTGTGTAACACAACGATTTATGAAATGTGCATTGTGTATTATATTATTATTGCAGTGAATAATTTTGAAAATTTGCAGTATGTTTGTTTTGTTTTATGATAATTTGTGTTGTTAATTTGTTAATTTGATTAATGTTAAATATGCATAATTGCTTGTGATTGTTGCATTAACTTCGTATAAACATTGCATTATGTTTCTTGTTAGTGCTTTGTTCTTAATTCGTTACTGGTTATAAATTATACTCCCTCCGTCCCATGTAATAAGTCCCATTTGGTTTTGGCACGATAACCAATGTTAGTGAGTGTAGTGGAATTAATATTTTATTGATGAGTGTAAAAAAGTTTGCTATTTTAGGAAATGGGACAATTAGATGGGACGGACAAAAAAGGCAAATGGGACTAATTTCGTGGGACGGAGGGAGTATATACTATGCAACATGATATTTTTTTGCATTATATGTTGTTAAAAAAGTGGTTGACTATGGACTGGAGGAACTCTATTAACAAGATTGATTGTGGGGTTTATACAATGAGACATCTTGAGATATACATGAGTGAGAAGGCAAAAGATTGGAGTTGCGGAATTACAAATAAAAATTCGAAGACAATCATGAAGCAGTTTCGTGTGAAGTTCTGTGCTGAGCTGATTTTATCAAATCCGAATGATAAATCTCCAAAGTATTTTGACATAGCTACCAACTTTTTTAAGAATGATGTTGACAATAACAAGTGTGATTTAACAAGTTCATAACTAGTTACATGTAGTGTATTGGAGTAGTGGTTTTGGAGTTATCGACTTTTGGTGATTTTTGAAGTAAACATTTGTCTTTATGGTTATGCATGTATTATGGATTCTGGATATTAAATGTATTTTGTACGTTAAGTGATGACAATTACAATCTTTTAAAAATGATGCATCTAAATTTGTATTTTGCATGCTTGGTTGAAATATTCTTAACATGTTTCTTTATTATTGCATTTTGTATGGGGAATCTATTTTTTTCTTCTAAATAATAGTATTATTAATAAATAACATATGTAATACACCAAGAGATAATACATTAAGAAATAAGAATAAGTTGCATTATTAAGCAATAACATTTGCAAATCCTGAAAAATATAATTTAACAAATATTAGTTTGCACGAACAAAAAAAAAATTCATAAAGAGTGTTCTGAAGATGCATTTAGATTTCAATATTGAATTTTCGAAGCCTTGATACAATTATTATGTATTATTAATTATTTTGTAAACAATAACACAAGGAGTTGATAAAAATAAATACATTGTCCCCTCGCTCGGGGTGTAGTGGTGAAAGCACCTTGCCTGGACCAAATGGTCACAAGTTCGAGCTTCCCTGGAGACATTTGTGTGTGTGAGTTTAACAAATGTATTCCTATTCAAAAAAAAAAAAAAAAACTACACAATATGAAAAAGTTGCATTATCTAACACAAAACATTTGCTCTGATAATTATTAAAAGAAAATTTAAAAGCGATTGCATTGTTCCAACAAAACACATTCAACAAATGCATTTTACTATAAATTTAGAATGTACGTAGTCTTAAAACAATTATTATGTACAGAAAAAAGCTTATTTGTAAAAAAGCTCTGCAACAAATTAAATTTCTCAAACAAGAACATAAAGTGAATTTCAATCATTCCTATCTTTCCTACAATTTCTAGAATCGTGGTTTGCCATTTCTTTGCACTTACGACAACGGCGCTGTGATTTTTCCTTCATTCTAGCAATCTTTTCCTTCCTTGATACAATACGACTACCACTACTCTTAGTCTTGACTACATTTGGTGGATGAAATGCTGATTTCCTCAGGCAAATCCTGACCATCAAAGTTCCCGAACATCTGTCTTTTATCAACTAAAGGTGGATGTTGATCTTGGCATGAAATGAATTTCCCACTATCATCTATCACAACCAACAATGTAGACAACTTTTCAGAATCGCCAACAAACATTCGAGTCCATCCATAAACAGACAAACAAGGATAAAAATAACTGCAACAAATACTTGCATTGTTAACTTTTAAAAATTACATTACTAACATAAACAAAATAGCATTAACATAAAAAATATATAAAAATACAAACAATACTTACTATTGAAAATACTCTCGATTTAAAATAAAAAACAAAAATTGTACATAAAATAAGCTAAAATATAAAAATTTATATATACTTTACTGCAAATTCAAACCAACAAATAAATAACAAACACATCATTGCGAATGCCAATAATGCATCTTTTCAATAAACGTAACTGCAAATATAAAGGCGACGTAAATGCAAATTGATATAACATCAAACTGGAATAAATATACAACATTATCTTCATCTATAGAATTCATCGTTAACAGAAGATATCCTACAATAAAATACAATATTAACGTAAACAAATTTACAACCCAATCACAAATTAATGCGAACGAACTAAAAATAAAAACAAAATAATAATCTAAAAAATTTACCGTGAAGATGAGCGAACGAACAGAGATAGAAATGAGTATTGATTGGAGATTGGTGAAATGAACATCGATCAAGTAAATAAAGAACTGAATTGTATAAAAATTATGTCGAGTGTAAATTGCGTGATTTTTGGAGATGAATATATGCCTTTCAAAGTGAAAAAGATATGATAGATCACACTTATCGCACACTATTTCCAAAATCATATATGCAGGGGCGAAGCCAGTTGCGGCCACGCGGGGCGGTCGCCCCACGAGTTTAATTTTTTTGTATATCTTTTAAAAATAAAAGAATATTATAAAGCACAATTCTATAAAATTTGATCAAACCCTCAAGATTTTTAAGTTTATAATCGCTCTTGCATATATGTGATTTGAAGGTGGGTAAATAGCATAATATTTCCTATATTAATATCAATTGGATAAAAGATAAAAGTTAAAATACATTAACAAATTATTAATTAGGCCTCAACAATACAATCATGGCCATTTCAAATTTATTTATATAATCTGCTCTCATTTTAAATCACTGACTATGAGGCATAATTTGCATATAATTCAAACAGTAGAATAATTATGAGAATGGAATAAAAGAGAAATGTATGAGTACATATCATAATTTGAAGGACAATAATAAAATATATTTAATATTGAAGAAAATTTACTGCCACATGTATCAACAAAGTCCACCAGCTGTTTTACATAATTGTAAAATGGTTTAACTACCTCTCTATAGTAATAATATCTATGCTAAACACTATTTAAATTTGACCCCCACTCTATGAAATTTAAATATAACTTTGAAATAGCACACCATTTAATTAATGCCAATTTTATATAAATATAACATCACCCTAATTCATGAGATGGGAGTATTTCACATGACTTTAAAAATATTGTAGTTCGGATATCTCTATCTACTATTAGATGATATTATAAAATTAGGCACAATATTTATTATCAACCATATCTATTAGATATACTTTTAAACTCGAATATAATTGTATTGTAGCGTTTAATGAGGGCGAGACGATGGTAATAAATAATAGATGGAACGAATTTTAACGTAATTGTTAAAACTCGAATCTTTTATCCTCATTACTTATAATCTTATTTTTTAATAAATTTTCACCTTAAAAAATTTATAAATAGATAAAAAAGAGTTGCTAGAATTCTATATTTCAGATATTTTGTACACCCTTCGTCCCGACTTAATTGTCCCGATTGACCGGACGTAATAATCAAGGAGTGTGAGTGTAGTTTAAATTGAATGAAATTAATATTTTATTGTTGAGTATGAAAAAATTAAATTTTTTAGTAACGTGACAATTGAGTCGGGATAAACGAAAAATAAAAGTAAAATAATTAAGGTGAGATAGATGGAGTATATATGTCATTATATTAATATGGTTTTTATTCAATAGAAATTGAAGGGAGGTCATTTTGGTCATTTCGCTTGCACCCAAGGAAACCTAGAATCCATGTAAACTCAGCGAGATTCCCAAGGGTGTTTCGGTCCGTCCACCTAATTATTTTGATTAATTTTTCTTGACTTAAGTTAAAATACGTAGAAAATAGCAGAATCATACCTTCTCTTATTATTCAACCATCAACCTCCCTCATCTCTCCCTCTCTCTTCTCTTTTTCCTCTCTCTCCTCTCTCCCTCTCCACCCAACACCACAACACCACCCTCCCCAATTACAAAAAGACATTATGATAGTAAAAATAAAACAAAAGGTGGTAGATGCATGAGTAAAACACCAACTACTTATGTTGTATACTACAAACAACTCTCTCTTTCTCTCTCTATTCTTACCATCTTCCTTTTGTAATCCACACAAATAAAAACCACCCCTCCCCCCTCCTCGTTTGATTTCCGCCTCGGTTTCCCCGCACCGCCAACTCCTAGAGTTATCTTTCTTTCCTTTTTTTTTTTCCTTCTTTTCTGTCCTTTTTCCCACCCTTGCTTCTTCAAGGTATAACAGTTCACAATGGCCTCTTGTTAGATACATACATACATATTTATGTTTCTGTGTCTTTATTTGTGTTTCTAAACAGTTTTGTCTGCATCGGTTGACTTATGGTCTTGCACTAATTGTGGGTTGCCAAATGGGCTCTGGCATTGGCTCATCTTTAATGATGACAAGCTTGTGTTTTCCGAGCTGTTTGTTGCGAGTTGTTTCTTGATTTTTCCTCTTCTTGTTTGTGGGAGTTTAAAGATTCTTCCTTTCTTGTTGGGTTGTTATTTTTCTATGTCTTGCCTCCATGAAAGGTGGTAGGTTGGTGGGGTTGACTTAGAATTCTTCCAAGATGAAGAATTTGGGCATTTATGTAGATTCGATGAGATTCCTTGTCTGTTCAGGCTGATATGTGGTGTTGGTCTCTTTTTGTCGAAAATTATATGTGTTTGCTGTCATTCCACCACCTTTCTAATCTTTGGGTAAGGTTGGTTAGGGTTCATAGTTCTTGGTCACCTTTGGGCTTCTAACTTCTCTAAGTTGGTTGTAATATACCCTATAAGCTTTTGGATTGAAACGATTTGCGAAGCTTTCAAGTATGCTTGTAGTCCTTGTTTAAATGAACTGTTAATTGATGTGATTTTGTTCTAGCAATCAGTCACCAATTTTATAAATTCATATCTTTTCTGATTGTATTGATGCTGGAGAGGTGACTGATTTCTTGGAGTGAAAACTTATTTCTCTTTGATAGTGTCATTGCTTGAGATTTGTCTGCTATATATTTCAAGGTCGAAGTCTCGTGATTAATGAACCCTGGTGCTGAACATTGGGCATGCTCTGTATGGGCATTGAAAAATCAAAAACTTGCCTCCAAATCAAGGATGTCAGACACTTGCTTGTGTTTTCTCATTGGTTGCTTTTTATTTTTATGCTATTTTTGGGGGGTGGGGGTCTGTGAGATCTGAGGGGAGCTACATATGTTGAGACATTGTATTCAAAAAGCTTGATGTAGTTATAAACATTCTTGCTCTTTGAACTCTCATACGCATTGCTGCCAGTGGACTGTGCATGCTTTTTCATTCCATAATTGTATCATTTGCAGTTGGCAATAATCATTTTGAAACATGAGGCCATCAGCTAACTTTTACCTTGTTGTGTAGGACTACTAAAAACCGCCATGGTGAGCATTCGGAGGCGCAAGCTCCTGGGATTGTGCTCTGGTATTTCCATTTCTGTTAGAGCTAGTGGTGATATTGATTTTATGCTTGTGTTCAACCATAAAAAACTATCCAAAGCTACTTTTTACAGTAGAGGATCACGGCGTTATTGTTTAATTTTCTGACTTTGTATTCCATATAATCCTGTAGGACACAATTATTTCATGGATCCGGTTTCCCCGATTCTTGATCAAGTACAGACTCCTCAGAGTGCTGAGAATACTAAACCAGTCAGTGTTCATCCTTTGCCTTTGGATTATATTCGCAAGCCAAAAGAAGTAAGCTCATATTTACCATAATCACATGCATCTTTTATTCTATTGATGTCACCCTCCTTGCTCATTTGGCATTATTAGTTTCTTGTCTTTACCCGCTAAAGTTCGGGCCAGCATTCTGCATAGATGTCCTACCGCCATCTCTTCTTCTTCATTTTTCGAATGGGGAAGCACTCAAAAATGGGAATATGATAGATCTAAGTGGGGTGGCAGCATCGCACTTCCATCTTAGATAAAATCATTACCTATAGATATGATGGATGGGCCTCTACTTCAATGTGTTCCCTTTAATGAACTAGTTTTGTTCTTAAATGAAAAACTCACTCTTCTTTTATCACATATTTTTTTTTCCTATTCGAACAGATAGGGGATTGTTCTAATCATCATATATTTGAATGTTCACCGAGGACTCATAAAAACATGTAACTTTATTAAGGTGGTGTTTTTTACTCAATATTTTTCTGCAATTTTTGGGTGTCTACCTCTTCTAAGTTGGTGACTTGGAATGGTTGTTGTGATCGTGTCCTTCTCCTTTGGTGTCACTGTTTCTAATAATTTATACTCCAGTAATCATCTAAGAAGAAGATTTAAGTAGCTTATCAGATTGTTTTGAAGTCGATGAATACATGGTATGATATATGCATAATTTGTGTATATTTATTTTTCATTCTTTGCAGATTCTATCCGTGGATTCTTGTCATCACTCATATATTTATGCCTATTTGTATGCAAACAATGTTTAGTAAAGACCTTTTCATTTCCATTATTGTCTAGGAAACCAGCTTGGAAACTGGGCTCGGTTCGTCCAACATGTCTGCTGCTTCCAGTGCATCGGTTCAGCATTTTCCTGGTCTGTTCTTATCTTCACGCTCCCACGTTTAACACTTCCGGCAGCTTCAGTTCTAGTGAAAAAAAATATTTCATCGAGTTTGTCTACAACAATTCATTTATATAAACTACGCGATAACTTTTGGCATACAAATGACATTGTTGTATCATCATCATCTGTTCATAACCTAAGACGAGTAGCTATTGCTCTAGAAAGATGAAATTATGTTGACGTGTTGCTATCTAGATGGCCGTAGGCAAGACTCTTTCAAATTCATTTGTTTCCTATTGTTGCAGAGGTTAAACGCAGGAAACGACACAGGAGGAAGCACATAGAAAATCAAGAACCATGCATCATGCGAGGTGTGTATTTCAAGAATTTGAAATGGCAAGCTGCCATTAAAGTTGACAAGAAACAGATCCATTTGGGTACTGTTGGCTCCCAGGAAGAGGCCGCCCGATTGTACGACAGGTATATTATTACTGATTCACAACAACCCTCTCCCTTATCTCCTCCATTGATGAAATCATCAAGTCTTCGTATCTCTGCTTCTCTCCACTATCTCAAGAATCCGAGTATCAGTCCATGTTCTTCCTTAGCTGATTAGCTGGTTGGTTTTAACTTCATCCTTGCGCCAAGAAATATTTCCCCATCATTTTATGCATTCACATACCTCTCTAACTCGAAGCTATCATATTACATGTTTGCATCTCTATTGACTGTGAGAGGTCGCAGGGCTGCGTTCATGTGTGGAAGAGAGCCCAACTTCGAACTATCAGAGGAAGAAAAGCAGGAGCTCAGGAAATTCAACTGGGACGAATTCTTGTCCATCACACGTTCTGCCATCACCAACAAGAGTAAGTTTTTCTGCATTCTTGAAATCTCTCTCACTCCCCCCCAACTCTAAACGAATCTACAATCCAGAAACCCAGAGAAGAAGTGGGAGTGGCACGCGAAGGAAGCTTCAAGACAACGACTGGGAAGGCGAGCAAGGGCGCAGTGGCATGTCGGCCTCTGAAGACGAAGCTGTAGCTCCCTGACCCAACCTCCACACCATTGCCAAGTTATTTTCCACATATTTCTTTCATTTTCATTTTTTTTTTGGGGATAAATACATTGGGTTCAGGCTGAAAAGACTGATAATTTGAGCAACTTTGTATAGCCTGATAGCCATTATAGTCTTATTTAATTATTGGTATATAAGGTGTGCCCCTATTAGGGCAGAAGCAACACATATCTTGCTCTACTTCTATCCCATCATACTTGTTTTCTGTATTTACTGCCGCATGCTATTCTTGAAGTTGCAATTTTATGATGCACTAAACATTTAATGAGTTTTTGAATTCCTTGCTTATATCTCAGATATTTTTAGGTTTTAGACTGACAGTTTCTTGAGATTATGGAGTTTGGATTATCTGCAGTGCACATAAGCATAGTGAAGAATGTTGTGCATTTTTTTTTTATAACAAATTTACATTTCTTTATATTTTACTTAAGTAAATATTTATTAACAGTAAGGAATAGCAAGCCAGTAAATCTCATTTAAATAAATGAATAAATAATTAATTAATTTGGATAAAATTTTCTAATTTGTTGAAACATTTTCGAAATTTTCACCCGCCATGATTGACTTTTAGTAGGTAAGTAAAAGCATTGACTTTTATGGGGTCCACACCTATCATGTTTACTGATATTCATTTTGTACAATAATTTATGGACATTTTTCATTTTTTGTTTAATTTCTTAATTTTAGGTATCACTTATAATATTGAAAATACAATTTCCAATATCTTATTTCACTTATAATTTTCTATTGTACTAGTAATTTATTATATATTTTTGTTGAAGTTCGAAATTAAATGAATTGAGGCTCATAAAATCGAGTTAAAAAAACAACAGATATCGTAAAAAATAAGAAATAAATGCGATAAATAAATTAGAAGAACACACAAATCGACACCAAATGTAGTTTAAATTGAATGTTGAATTTAATATTGAAAAAGAGGAATCAAGAGTGACGAGCTTAATAATTACATATATTGACAGAAATTCGACTAACATTCACGTGTAAATAATTGATCTAAAAATTAGGGGTGTAAATGAACCAAACTATTTGTGAGCTACTCGGATCTCGACTCGATAAAGCTCGTTCGAGTTTGTTTAGTAAAGCTCGTTTATTAAACGTACCAAACCTGAGCATCATAGTATTCGACTCGTGAGCAGGCTCGTTAGCTAAAATTAGTAAGAAATATAAAATAATTACTTTTATAAAAATAATATTTTCATGATTTAAGAGTAACAATAATGATAAATCTTTTTAATAATGAAAAGTTTGAGAATTTGAACATGAATATGATATTAATTTTGTAATAAATAACTTTTTTCTTCACAATAATAATGAAAATTTAAAATATATTCTAAATTTAGAAAGTTCATTTAGGCTCGATTAAAGCTCGATAAAGTTCGTGAACATTAAAATATTCGATAAAAAAGCTCGAAGCTCGACTCGAAGCTAAACGAGTCAAACTTGAGCACGACACTACTCGACTCGACTCGGTTCGAGTACACTCCTACTAAAAATCGACCTGGAGTCTCCCTTTTATAAACATAAAGGAGACCCATTACAAGAAATCTAGGCCTAACAAACCCTAGTTGAGGTCGAAAACGACCCCTAACAAATCTGGGGTCATATCAATGGGAGGTTTGGTGGTCAATGAGATCCTGGGATCAGATGGATGGCGATGCCATACATGGCCAGTGTGCTTGCTCCAAGTGGGGTCGGTAAGTGACCCGTAGTGGGGTCAACCAAGGAGCCCCGAGCGTGGCAAACCTATTTGAATCTTGGCGCCCTCTGGCAGTTTACAATTTATACCCTTGTCAGGAAGGGTTGCCTTTTTGCGCTCTTGATTTTCCCTGCTTTGTTGGCGTGATTTTCTTTGGAGGTATTTTGAGGGTTGCATTTCGTCCGATGTGGTGGATTTAAGTCAACCAAGCTGCAACATGGGCGATGGGAAGGTCGAGATTAATGTACTGCAATCATCAAGGTCATTTGAGACAATAGCATCGGGGTTGTTTGGTTTGTGTCCCTGGTGGTTGTTTGGGCATTTTTGTTCAGGGTCGGCTAGTGACTCCGATGATGACCTGGGATGGTCGACGTCAGGTTATCGACCAGCTCCTTTATGGGGGAATTTGTTGGAGTGGAGAGGGTGTTGATCCGGATAATTTACTTTTTCCATGATTTGGGCCATCGCCGATATCTGACTCTCTATCTTTCATCTTCGCAAGCTGTTGAGCACTTCTCTAAGTACCCCTGCAGTTAGGGATGTCAATCGGGCCAACCCGCCAGGTTTCGGGCTAGCCCTATCGGGTTGCGGGTTAATCGGTCTGGGTTAAATTGGGTTGAAATTTTTTCAGGCTAAAAAATCTTGACCCTAACCCAACGATTTTCGGGCTAGCCCGTCGGGCCAATAATTTTATTAATTATTTTTTATTTTTAATATATTTTCATTATTTTAATATTTTAAATATTAAAAAATAAACAAAATATTATTTATCTCTTATAAAAATGAAAAACACATCACAAATTTTTATATAATGATAAATTTATCTATTAAAAATATGTTATTTTTTTATTTTAGCAATATTTGAATAAATTTAACTTCATAAATAAATAAACTTAACTATGTATTGAATACTATTTGAACTAAATACAATTATATAACTTAAAAATTAATTAATAAGTATCATTTTAAATATTAAAAGTAGATTTTAGTACTATAATTATGAAAAATATATTAATAAATATAATAATCGGGTTAATCGTGCCAACCCGTCGGATTTCGGCTCAACCCTATCGGGCCTCGGGTTATTCGATCCCGGACTAATCGGGCGAAATTTTTTTCGGGCCAAAATATCTTGACCCTAACCCGCATTTTGGCTCGGGTTAATTGGGCCAACCCACAAGTTTCGGGCTAAATTGACATCCCTACCTGCAGCTAAGTGATGAGGAGGTCAGTTGAGACCCTATCTGGGGGGCACGATCGAGTTAAGAAGGAATTGGCCGCCGAGAAGCAATGTCAGGTGGAGATGGGGAAAAAATTATCAAAGGTGATGGTTGATTTGGAGAATTCTTGTTAGGAGATGGGAGTCTACCCAAAAAGGAACGATGAGGCGAAGAGAAAGAAGAGCGATCTCAAGGAAAGGGCCGTGATAAGCAAGAGGGTCGGTGCCCTCGAGAGCGAGCTGAAGAAGATAGACACTGACCTTATGGCAGAGCTGAAAAAGAAAGATGAAGCAATCAAATCCATGATATCAAAGTTGAAGAAGATAGAGGAGGAAGTTTCACTGTTGAGAAGCGGGGTTGGAGTCGGCCTCCGATCGATTGTGCAATCGACGGATTTTGATTCTACATTCCAGACGTTTGTGAATATGGTCATTGACATTGTGGCTTGGATCCTTCGTCGGAGCCCCGGGTTCGACCCTATCTAAAGAAGACCGACGAGCCTCAGTCAAAAACTAAGCCTTAGCTTCCGACCGAGCCTTTATGGTAGGAGGTCGACTCTTTAACTATCTTGGAGAGATCAAAGTAGACTGAGCTGATCGAGTCCAAGAATATCAACCCCGACAAGCTCGACAAGGTTGACTCCTCCGTGCCCGAGCCCTAGTATTCCAACCCTCAAGTAGCCTCGAAGCTTGGTCCTTAGCATGACTTCGATGATGTGCCCGATGATGGTGGTCCTATTGAAGACTTTCGAGGTTGATGCTGAGGCTAGAAAAACTCGTGCTGACCTGACCTCTAAGACTATCGACTTGACCCCAGATTTTACTTAATGTTTTTGTTATTTTGGATTCCCATAAACTTTGGATGCTGCTTTTGTCGTCGTACATTGTAGGAGCATGCTAGGGTCGATCATTAGAGGTAGACAATACATTTTGTGAGTCTTGCTAAACAGAAGCACGAGGTCAGGCATCGCCCCTCTGACGCTCAAGTTATTAGTGGTTTTGACGAAGAAGTAATAGTAAAATAAGTGAATTTAGAACAAACAAACAAGTAAGCGCATCTGAGATGGCAGAGTGATAGTATTTCTTGACACGATGCTCTTGAGTGCAGACCGCTTTAAAGTTGGTATAATGTTAAGGAGATGGACTTCAGTTCGACCTGTGTCAACCCTAGCCGGGTCACAATAGGCGCTCGCTTGGGATCGAGCCCAGTCCCGCCTGAACGGATAGTGTTCATGAGTTCTGCGGCTCTTTTTGCATTTCATAGCAATCCTGTTAGGTTCGTCTTCTTCCCATTTGATTTGAGCCCAAACTTTGCTCAACACGGTGTCCATGTCATTGCAGGGGTACATGGTCAGCTCCCTGTAGAGGTAGGAATCAACATTGAGGCCGTTCCTGAAAGCATATATTGCAGTTTGTGGAGGGCAATGTGGGATCTCCACCAATTCCCTGTTGAACTTGCTGACTTAAGACCTTAGGGTCTCACCCTTCTTCTGCCTAATGGCGTTGAGGTTTTCGGGGTGTTTACTGACCCGACGACTATATGAGTATTGCCTTCGAAAGGATTGATGAAGCTCTGAGAATGAAGCAATCGACCCATTCGGCAGGTTGACAATGTAGGGTTTTACGTGAACCGAATCACCAAAACTAAAATGAACCGGATCGATTTATGGTTATTGTGCATAATTAAATACATAATAAATTCTAGCATGCTCCTATGAATTTAATGCGATATTGTGGATTGGAGAATTACCGTAATTTCATCGTCTCTGTACCGATCTTTTGCGTTTGAATTCCAAACTTCAATTCAACCACGCAATTCGATTTTGTCTGCGGAAACAGAAATTAGAATACTAATTTCTAGAGAAAATCAAAAATAAAGAAAGCAAGAGAAAAGAATTCTGTTCTCCAGATCAGGTCTTCAGATCTGTATCCCAATGCTATTCAGATCTACTATTGGTGAGGACTCCGTAGATCTGTATTCTGAGCAGGACCAGAATCGAAATTCTCCTCATTTTCTTCTACAAAAACGGCGCCCCTCTCTCTCTCTAGGTTTAGTGTGTTTCAACTGTGTTACAACTTATGAGAGAGAGCTGTCTATTTATAGACCTAGTGTTTTATCCCTAATGGGCCTTTTTGGGCTCAATTCAGCATATTTAATTGGGCCAGACCTGGGACCTAATGCAAATAATAAAGTGGGCCTATAAATTAATTAATTCTCATGTCCACAACCCAGGACACAATTAATTAATTAATATTAATTCTTTTTCACCACAGAATTAATACTGACTTACCCCTTTATTACCACGTTATGAGAACGGGCTGCATTAATTGTGAATCCCCATATTTAAGGTTACTGAACATCCATTAATTAATCGGAGCATCTGACAAGCTCTAACTACCATTAATTAATATCTTATAATTCCTGAGTAGTACCACTCAAACCTTATCACTCGTGCCTGAACTTAATCAGCCTGCAGGACTTTGGCACGATGAATGTTATTGAGCTCCTCAGGGAATGTCCCTATCCTATTACTCGGATATGGTTACCTAAACCCAGTCTCAGGCGGTACTACACGAACTGCTGTTACCCAAGATGCAGATATACGAGCACGTCACTTAGGCTCTCCACTATGGCAAGTCAAAGCAACAGTCAACCCGTGCAAACCCCTGAACCTTCGTTAGGGTTTGGACTCAATCAATATAATGAGATCTTGTATTCGCTGATGTCAGACAGACGAATACATCTCACTGCGGTCCATCAATACGCCACCTCTGTGTACCAGCATGTCAAGTAACCAAGACAGACTACTTATTTCGACAATGCCGCAGCCATTCGGACAGACGTATCCTCATACACTGTCTCGGCTGTGATCAGGTTTATGTCTCACTAGGTCAAGTGATCATACTGTCTTCTGCGATCTACAACACGCCGTATGATCGTCCCTATCGGTGAGACAAGATGATACCATTGTTCAGACATGTAAGATTGTTAACACATAGGAGAAATAAACCGTTGTATACTCATTATAATAAATACTTTCAGTATACAAAACCCATCAGACAAATCATTGCAGAGCTGGTCCCGTGAGATTAGATCCAAGATTCTTGCACATGCATGCTTCCTGGAGCGAGCTCGGGACCGACGCTTTCAACATCTTCTATTTGTAGAGGGTGACGTGGTCCTCAGGGTTGGCCGTCCTATCATAAAGGGTGAAGGTCGGCGGTGAGAAGCATGTGGGATGTCCGCGTCAGTGATAGTGGCTAAGAAAGGTGAGTCCGTGTAACTATCACGTGCGATGGTCGGTTCAGGTGGCAATACCTCTGGGATCCGGGTCAGCATCGATTCTAACATCACCAATTTGGCCTCTAATCTTCTCTCGTATTTGCCACACGAATCAGCCGTGCATGGCATACACACTTCATTGCCTATCAGACCATCATTATCGAAAACACCTTCACTTTCAACCCCAGGATCGTGCGGCGGGGTCTTTTCTTTGGTAGCAGAGGAATCCGACCCCTCCGTGTGCAGTTGGTTTCTAGGGATCCGAGTCTGTTGGTGCAGGAGCTGATTCTCCCTCCTTAGGATTTGGTTGGTAGCATGAAGAGTCTCGATTCGCGCGTTCATAGCCCTCTAACTGGCCTACATTTGCTCCAAAAGCTGGGCTATCTCGAGGTCGTTTACAACCCTTGGATCGATGGTTGAGGCTGCTCTTTGGCGCGTCGATGCAGTACGCTGTGGAGGTGGTCTCACTTGTTCGTTCATCATCCTAGCCAGGTTTGCAAGAAGAGTGAAGTCCACTTTGCTGATTCCTGTGGCTGATTGGCGGTGGGATCGGTTGTGTTATATTCGCCTCATTCTCACCAGGAGGGGTACCTGCCATTTTCCTGCAAAATTGATTTAAGAGCCCCACGGTGGGCGCCAATGTTGAGGTTCGAAATTAAACAAATTGAGGCCCTTAGAATCGGGTTAGAAAAATAACAATTATCGTAAAAAATAAGAAATAAATGAGAACGCACAAACCAATGCCAAATGTAGTTTAAATTGAAAACTGAATTTAAGATTGAACACGAGGAATCAAGAGCGTAATAATTGTATATTTTGACAAAAATTCGACTAGCATACATCGTGTCAATAATTGATCTAAAAATCGACATGGAACCTCCCTTTTATAGACATAAGGGATGCCCATTACAAAAAATCTGGGCCTATCAAACCCTAGTTGAGGTCCGAAACGACCTCGAATTTTTCGGAACCAACCTCGAAAATCTCGAGGTAGGTTAGAGTCGACGATGACCCCAGATTTCTCAGAACAGACCTTGAAAATCTTGGTGTTGGTTAGGGCTGACGTGGCGCCTCTGCAACAACTTCAATCTTATCCATTTGCTCGGGGTCGCTGATGGACACGACCTTGGGGTCGGTGTCGAACCCGATCCTAGGGTTGGTTTTGGACTTGACCCCGGGGTCAGTTTATTACCCGAACCCCGAGGTCGATATGTATGCTGGAGAGGGTTTTGACTTGGTATTTGAACTACGACTAATTGAGCTTCGAGTCGATGGACCATAATCCTTTTGATCCGTTTCATGAGCGCGAATTAGTCTCGATTGATTAAGGCCACTTGGGCCTCACCTCAACATATTTTTTAAAGCATCATTTTAAAATCTAAGAAATATGATTTCTTGTATTTTATCAGTCATATTTTCTTTCATCGTACGAAAATACTTAGACTGAAATTCATCAATATCATTTGTACTTCACTAAAATGTACTTCTAATTATGAAATGTATTGTTCCCAACACTTCATCACATAAAATTAGAAAACAAACCAAATCCTATGAAAAATTAAGAGAAAAGAAATCATAAGTAATTGATTATACTAGTGTTACCATATTTGTTTATTTGTTAAGACTTCAATAAATAAATATAAGAATAAACTTTCACATTCCATTAGGAAACCTATGTTTCATGTCGGAATCAAGATTCTGGTTTCTGAGTCATTTAAACATCACAAACTTGCATCCATAATTTTTAGAAAGAAATCCAACAAAAGTAGCAAGACAGAAGAAATGATTGCACTGGCTTTTATGTTGCGATACACTTGACTCTTGAGGATCCAAAAATGAGGATCGCAGGAATCTTTCAAATATTAAAAAAATAAAAAAATGTGAAGATTTTTGATGAGTAATAATCAAACCATGGGACTCTGTATTTTGAGTGTAGTCTGTCTGTATGGAGTGTGGAGGGTGGCGGTGTGATACGTCTCTCAGGTCAGGAGAGTAGTGAGACGAATTCAAGAGTAAGGCGTCCCTTGGATCTCGTGTTGAGGACGAAGTGTTGAGGGTATTTCTTTAACAGAAGAAGCAATCCGAACCATGGTTTTCCCTGTGATTCTTGACTGGAATACTCCTCCGATGTAAGATATTTCCTAACTTGACTGTGATGCCAGATATCGCTGAATTGCTCCACCAGCTGCACACACAGACACAGACTCATTCAAGCCAAGCCAAGCCAAAAATGTCTTGTTATAGTATTTTTCTTGAAGAATAAAGGCAGGGAAGCAAGTGGATGTGGGTGATTGAGTACGTAATAGGAGTTTCCTTCAATGAGAGTGAACTGGTTTGAATCACATCCCCAAAAGGCAAATCCATAATCTAATTTCCTCTAAGATGCCTGTTAGACTGCAGAATTCTAACGGAATTAACTGGTTCATTGACAACATCATTACAATGTTCAAGACTCTAATTGTATGAAATTATGGCATAATGTTGCAACCATCTTAGTAGTTGGAGTGAATCTACTACCAAATCAGAGACTAGGTGGTTAGGCAAGTTCAGGGGGCGAGAGAGAGGCAGAGATGCTTTTATCTAGTCATCTCAGCAAGAGATAAGCATGAACCATAATCTCACTGACAGCCAAATTTAACAGTGTCCAGAAACAGGAATGGTAGGGAGGAAGCCTAAATACCATCTTATTTGTGAAAAGGTCTTACTATATGGAGGAACTAACCATCCATCCTAAAATCACTAATATCCAAGATAATGAACCATGCAAGTCAAAAGCAACAGAATGATCTCAATATCATAATACAACACGCGGCATCTTATCAGAAAAACTACGACAGCCAAATTATAATGATAATTGATATGAAATTTAAGAGGCAGGTTTGCATACAATAACTATGTTAAGACATTCACCTCAGCATGCAATTTCTCCATGGACATCCACTCCCCAGGACCACATAAATCAGACAACACAGTTGCTACTGATGACACAATATCCTTTTCTTCCAACAGAAGAAGCTGTTGGTTATCAGCTTCTCTATCAAAACATGATCTCGCATCAGCCTTCTTATCTGCAAGATATCCATATTAAAGAAAAATCCACAGTGCATATAAATCCATTGAGCAAGGATCCAAATTGTAGGAAGAAAATGCTCCATGTAATCAATGTTTGGTCAGCATAAATGTAGTGTCCATATTTTCTATTCTAACACCATTGTCATGAACTGCCGCATGTTGATGACATCATAAACACCTGATCAAGAAGACAATTCAACAGTATATGTGCAAACTGACATGAGCTTCAAATTGTCAGCAATGATAGACAACAAAACTGAAATCTTACAACCTCAATATGCGGCATCTACATTCACGTAATCAATAATAGGAGCCAATTAACAGAACAAACACATCGAAAGGCCCTAAACCTAGTAATCAATAAAAAAATGCGACTTCCAATTCAACAAAGCAACCCTAAAATGGCGCACCTGATCGCTCTGACGATCCCAACTTCGCACCAGAAGAAAATCTATAACCACCGGCGGCGGCCTCATCACCTATCGTCCTCATTCCGGTCGAAGAGCCATCCTCCCCACCAACATCCTCCTCCTCTTCCTCTTCACTGCATTCCTCATAATACTCATCCCACCCTCTCCCCTTCTTCCCATAACCCGACCCTCCACTACCGCTAGGTGGAGGAAGCCCCAAACGCTGAGGCGGCTGGACAGAACCTGCTTGATAATTGTTGACGCGATTCCTCGGGGCAATTGGGCCGCCCAAAATACTCCTAACGGGCAATAAAAAGTAGAATTCTTTGTCTCCGATCTGCAGAAGGTCCTGCGAATCGAGCTTGACCGGCGGGTGGCCGGGCAGGTGGAGCACGCCCTCGACGAAGCAGCCGTTCTTGCCCAGGACCTCGAGCGCGAAACGACGGCGTTGGAAGTCATAGAAGATGCGGGCGTGGTGGCGACTGATGTTCATCCCGCCGCCGAGGGAGGATAGATCAACGTCGACGGCCGATTTCTTGGAGTTGCGGCCGAGAATAATGGAGTATGTTTGCATGTAGTACTCGAAATCTTCGCCTTGCAGCTTCGCGAAGCCTGCCTCCACATCGCCGCCCTCCATTGCAGATCAATTGGGATTGTGCGTCGTTGATTTGATGTCGTTCTGAGACTGAAACGCCCTACGACAACACGAGTGTACAACAGAAGAAATCAAACTGGTTTATACCAAGATTCACTACGAATTCTCTTTATATTACAATAAAATATTTTGATCCATACCATTCCCTCCACTGAGAAAAATATATAAATGTAGTTATTAGTATTCATATATTTTTCTCAAAAAGAGAAAACAGCAATATATTAGTAATTAATTACATTTAAAAAGTAATCAAAATGAATATAAAAACAGAAAAAACTCCATTACTAGGAGTGAACACGAATGAAGATGTCCCTAATTTCGGATGTAGTGGTAAAAACATTAAGAAGTCATAAATTCGAGCTTTTATAAGGACATGTAGGATATGTGTGTTTAATTATATATTAAAAAAAAAAACATGAATGAAGATACTCGCAAGCTACTCTAGACGCCTAAAAGCGTTTAAATTAGAATTGATATCAATCGAGCTGAGCTCCTTCATAATTCTTTATTCGATAGACCCATGAGTTTTATAAAATTTGATTTTGAATTGATTTTGGGTTTGAGCTAGGCTCTCGAGCCTTATTAAGTAAGTTTAATATAATTTAATTTTTTTATAAATAATTAAGTCTTTTTATTAAAATCAAATAATTGAGCTTAATCGAGCATAGTAGAATTCCAACTCAAATCTTTTTAAATTTTTCTACTCGGTTAGTGATTGCCTCTACCAATTACTCCATCAATCTTATTAGACTAATCTCATTTTCTAAAATAAATATTTCATCCGTCCCACTTCAGTTGTCACACTTATTAAATCTGACGTCCGAATCAAATTGTTACAATAAAATATTAATCCCACTAACTTATTCTGTACTCATAATTCTTAATTATCGTATTAAAAAGAAATGTAATAATTAACACGGAATAGAGAGAGTATTAATTTTCACTTATGGATTAATTATTAATTTTTCTTATTATCTTTATGTTCTTAATTATTGTGAGAAAGTAAACGAGATTTAAGAGATGAAACGGAGTAACTCCTATAAAAGAGGGAAGAGTATATTTTGAAAGCGCCACGTGATTAAATAGACCAATAATCCGAATGCAACTACAATACAACGGTGATGGGAGGAAAATAAAAAACAGGGGAACAACACATCACAGATAAAACAAGAATTTTATTTTTATTTTATATTTGAATAAAATAAAATAGAGGATCTAATAGGAAGCCCACGCCGACGCCGGAGCGGAGGAGGAGGAGGAGTCGAACCAGCCGAACTTATCGGCGAGCATTCCGATGAGATCTCCGGACCCGTACGCAATTCCAGAAACACTAACTGCCATGGTAACGTAGTACACCACGGTCTTAACGTAGCAACCCACTTTATCTGCCCCTCTAACATAAGCTTTGGCCACCGCAAGAATTAGAACACAAGCAATGCCAGCAGCAGCTGCTGCAATAATCTTGTAGTCCCTGATGTCGCTGTCGCGGAAGGCGAAGCCGTAAGTGGTGGGAGCCACCAGCCCAAATACCAGATACGAAAATATGGCGAATGTTGAGTGGAATGCAAAGTGCCCTTTCCGACCAAGTAGTTGTTCGTATTTCTCCACCTCGTTTCTCAAGTCTACGAGCTGCCCACGTGCCATCATTCATCAATCATCAAATACAAGCAGACTGCACTGCAGTGTATGTGAATGTGAGTTTGTGTGATTATTTTAATTGTGCTTACGTTGTATCCAAAAGCGATGAGGCCGCTGAATAGTGTTGCTAATCCAATGGTGACCACGTTCACTGATGAAAAGAAAAGAGATATATATTCATCTGTATCTGTTATATATATATATAGGTTTGGAAATGATGATGAGAGGCGTATATACGTGTGGTGGCATCTGCAGCTGAAGCTGAAGAGACGACGCTCAGACTTGCGATCGACTCGAGTAGACCTCCGTGGACTATGCATTTCAAGATCTCCAGTGATTTGGAGCGCTGAGCCCCAAATATTAGAGGTTGCTGCGCCACATCCACATATGGTTTGGGAATGATCGAAGACCCTGCAGTTTTTTGAAGTTTAGGGAGACAAATTAGACGACCAAAACAATTTATAACAAATTCTCGGACATTATGGGATTCTTGCAGATTCTATATATCACCTAGTCGTCTTGCATCTGGTACATCAATTGTGATATCATGATCATTTGGATCCTCTGGTTTTGCTGCTGCTGCTGCTTCTTCTTCTTCTCTATGTTTATAACTAGTTGATGGGTTAGCATTAGGGCTTTCTACGTTTGGTAATTTGGATCCAAAAAAGCCAAAAGGATTCAGACAATCCCCTGTGCATGCAATGCAAGAAACCCTTATTAATTAATTAATTAACTATTCCATAATCTATCTATATAAACCAATAATTACATATATATATTTATCATCACCGAACCTGAAGGTATGAAAATGGTGAAGCAACTGAGGCATCCAAATAGGGGTGTGCGTGGAGCAGGTCGTGGTATCTTTCTTCGAAGGATAACCTTTGTGATTTGATTGCGGCATTTAGGGCAGAATGGAGTGTGCGTGTGAACTTTGTCTACGGCCCTCTCGAATTCCAACTCTATCTCCTCTTCATCACTACCAATTTCTTCTTCATCCACTCCTGCATTAATGATCTCATTTGCTCCGATCTTGTGATCTGCTCCTTCTATTTTCACACTCGACACCGACAAGATTTCATTCTTAAAATCTCCAATGATGCTTTGGCGGTTGATCATCACGGCGTTCACCAGTTTTGAGATGTCCGATTCCTCTTCTGCTCTCAGGCTCACGCCCGACACCGACCATTGGATCTTTGTATCTGCAATCGCATTTGCAAAAACATCTCATCAATCCAAGTCCAAATATTTTTGCGATTAATGATGTAGAAATAGAATACCAGATGTTTTAGATAGAATATTGTACGTTATACCTTCATCGTTGTCAAGGTAGACACTCTTTGGTGATATGCTATTTTCATGCACTTTTTGATCCTCTTTCATTCCACCGGAGCTGCTACTATCGTCACTAGAAACATAACCACTAGGATCAGCCAAGTCCGGCCGCCGTCGCAACCGCAGCTGCTCCTCCTCCTCCTCCTCCACGCCGCGGTGCACCACTTCCATTATGCTCTCAGAGACGTCCAAGTCGTCGCTCGAGCTTTTCTTAATTGGATGCAAAATGCTTAGGAAGTCGTCTGCTTTTATAAACAAAACTAGAGTTCCCTCTTCGGGGTATAGTGGTAAAACACATTGCTCGTGACCAAAAGGTCATCGATTTGAGCTTTTCCTGGGATATTTGAGTGTGTGAGTTTAAATATATGTATTAAAAATAAAAACAAATAAACAAAATTAGAGTTAAGAATTATGTTGAAAATGAGCATGGGTTAGACGTTCGTGATCGTAGTTACAGGTGTTCATCATCGCATGAAAACCGGAATATGAACACAAATAATATAATCAAACGTATATATATAAATATAAATATATGTAATCGAATAGCCTGTGCAGCTAGGTTTCCATACAGCTTGACTAAGGCAATGCTGTTGCACTGGTCGTGTTATTTTTCATGGGAATTCCAGGTTGTTCTATCTGTCAAATTATTTTTTTATTATAAAATCATATACTTAGTTCCAAGTTATTTGTAATGATTTAAGTTCAAACCTAATTAAGTGATACACGCTCTGTCTCTTCCTATAAAATGATCCATGACCTTCCCCCTCAAGAAAATGAAAAAGAAAGTACTAAAATGAAGATTAATCATAGTTTTTTTTTTTTAATTAACAGAAAAAAAGTAATTCATTAATTTAAACTCACACACAATTCAAGCATTGCCAAGACTATCATAGTTAGTGACGAATATTGTTTTACATAGCAGGTGAATATTATGCATTTAGTGTATATTTACAGTAAAATTAAAAATAAAAACTACCTAGCTAGTATTAACTTTCATTTATCAAAATTTTTCCTTAAAAAATGAAGAACATTTTGTTACAACTGGGATTTCGAAAAATGTCAACTCTGAATTTAGGCCAAAATGTAAAATAATGCACTAAATATTGTCATTTGGGTTGAAGGTATATATGCTCGATCAAACGTATGACTATTGTTTTTTAAGTAGTAATGCATTAAATTAAATTCATACCTCGAATAAGGGATAATAATTTATAGTTATAAATTTACAAGTTGATATCTCGTTCTAGGTCAACTCCCAATAAGATCATCAATTGTTTTATTATCTGTCAAAATCTTTTGTATTTATTACGCAGAAGATAATGTTCACATGTGTTTTGGTCAATTTGTTTTAAGTCATGTGTATATAATGACAGAAAATATATGTTTAATATCACTTCATTTTGTGTATAATCATTTTTTTGAAGCTTAATCTTGTTGACTTTATATATCCTAGTGATAGACAGATAGTGTTGATAGTGAAATAATTTATTCCAAGAGAATGAATTATATATTTCATATTGCATGCTGCCATCATGACATTGCAGATATATATAGACTTTGAGCACGATGAAAATTTTAATTAAATTTCTAGACATTATCAAGGGATTTTTGCTAATCTCATTAATTAAGCAATATTTGTCCAACTCAAAAATTATGTATCGAGTATTTTTATGGGTATTTCAATTAATCAGCGTTTAGGTGATCTTGATGGACAATCAAATTTAATAGTTGTAGTAATAGCTACTTCAAAACTAAGAATAATATTATGCACTATATAATAAATATTTACAAAAAGAACGAAGATTGAAATATAAAATTTAAATTCACATTGCCTGAATATGAAATATTAATTAAAATGAAAAACACAAAGTAAATACTAAAAAACAATTATGTAGCATGATTAAATTAGTTCCAATAAATAATACAATTCTCCTAAAAAAAAAGAATTAAAATTAATAAAATAATAAACAAAAACAATCAATTCATGGGAAAAGAGTTTGAATTTAATCATGATGCAATATTTTAGGATTAATTGGAATTTATTGAGATTGCGATTCAATAATTCAATATAACATCTCTTTAGTTTAGTGCATGAGATTATATATATATATATACCGCCACAAATATAGAATAAGTATATTTAATTTAATATTTAGTCAATGTTTAGTTAACAATTAACAACACTTTCCATATAATGTAGGGGTGAGCAAAGAGCGGTTCAGATTAAAAATCGCACCAAACCTGCAAAACTACATAGCGGTAAATTTCTAAAAATTTAATCCAAACCGGCTGAATGAAAATATTGAAACTGAATCGAAACCAAACAGAATCAAATAATTGGTATTGGTTTTAATCGAAATTCTTAACATTTCTTAAAAAAATCACTAAATTAACACAATTTAATGTAATAAAAAAAATAACAACCCATAAATTCAAATCCATAATTTTATGGTTATGGTAACATAATAATGTTTGTTTTGTTACGTTTCTATTTTTTATTTGTAGAACATATAGTAACATAAATAAATACAAATTGTTTAATAATTTATATATGCATATAAAATCTCGATTGGTTCGGTTATAACCGTACCCAAACCAAACCGAACTGATAATCCAAAAATTTTCTAAAATTCAACACAAACCTAGACTGCAAGTATTTTTAAATCGACCCAAACCGCCCGAAACTCAACGTTCGATTTGATTTGTAATTTTTCGATTCGGTTTTAATATAGTGTGATTTTCGATTTTATATTATTGAAAAACCTATAAATATGGAGAGACCCTCAACAGGAATAGACAAACACTGAAGCTAGAGCCATAGTTGAGTGTTGTGTATAGAAGTTCAAACTTTGATTTTCATTTCACACTCGTAATGGTGAATAGTCTCCATACATATATAGTATATCGGTCCCAAAATCAGAGTGCAATATGTGCAGTGGAAGGTTTTGTGAATGCAGCGGAAGTAAATGTAAGCACAAGTATATCTATACACAGTCCGTGACACCTCCGTCCTCCGGTCAGCTGTGCCACTCGCCTAGGAACTCCTTGTAGACTCAGTCTTCAGATTGAAGTGGGGACGCACCCCGCAACCTCCTTCCTAGTGAGTGGATGTTTACTAATTCTTCCCAGAATGGTTGAATGTTTAAAGGTTCTTCCAAGAACTCAGGTGGTCGGCATACGCCCGTGATAATCAGAATCTCAGACTAGGAAACTGAATGCTATGAATATATCTCAGAAAGATATATTCACCAAACTGAGCCTTAGCTTAAAGCTTCGGCCTCGTGCTAGGAGAAGATAGCACGGTAGGTAACTTAAGTCGGAGACTCAAGTCTCGTGTTTGCAACACGAAAAAAACTCCGGGATAGTTTTGTGGGAGAGATGACCTGAATATGCCCTTTGTCTCTTTAGACTAGTAGATTTTGAATTCTGTTCAGCTAACCTGTTAAGATTGAGAGGGCAGGTCTTTATATAGAGAGGAGAGCCTATGGTAATTTGAATTTCTATCCGTTAGACACATAAATCCAGACGTTAGACTCATGGATTATATTGTACAATCGTAGTCCATGCCTTAGGTCTCCTTTCTGCTCTGCCCATTGTCAGCGTACGATACACTAACTTTATGTCAGACTCTTTTACAGTCCGAGGAACCCAGTTTGGATAACCTCGTATTGACTTAAGCATTTTACAAATGTCTGAGTCTGACTGAGGCTTCTTGTACTGACTTTTGAGAGTCAGTACAACTTAGCCCTCATACTGACTTCCCACGGTCAGTATGGTAAATCCTCATACCGACTTTCCATAGTCAGTATGAGAAACGCCCTCATACTGATTTGAGCTTATATATATTAATTATTTAAGTTTTAATTAATCTATTTTTTATTTTTAGATTCATTACAAAATCAAAATGTATTTCTATATTCATCTTATTTGAAATTTTATATATTAGAACATCTCATTGCCTTATGTGTATATATACGAAGAATTGAAAACTTTTATGAAATGTTGCATGGCCCTGAAACTTAATATACTTCCAATGAGAATAACATGAAAATGCACTAGTAATAATATAGTACTAAATAAAGGTAAGCTCGCCTAATTAAGATAACAAAACATCAAGAATCATGCCTTCTCCAGCATCTATGTCATATTCTTCTACCTATCATACCTGTAGTTGTTCAACACCTTAAGAGTCATTTATATTCGTTGCTGTAAAAATCTCCATCTAGGACCGCCTTAGGCTCTAGGCGGTATCTAGCCAAACCAATTATCCTCAATTCTCCATATCTAGTCGGTTTGGTGAGAATCGACGCTTAGCCACTGCCTATAGGCAACGATTTAAGTGGCCGACTAAGCAAGCTATGTGTCGTATACTTGATTTAGACGGCTCATTTTTTATGCTTTTATAAAAAAATAATCAAAATTTATATAATTTTAATTTTTTTTCTATTAATAAATGTTATTATAAATATTAAATATGAAAAATTAGTTTACCGATTAACTTCCGCCTAGAAAATGTCTTGATCCCACCTAAACTGCCTAGGTGCTAGGCCCCATTCGAGCACCAACTAACGTCTAGCAATTTTTACAACCTTGTTTATATTAATATTAAATACAAAAGAATCTACACTTTTTGTTTAAACAAAATCATTTATTTTTTTATAAATATTTAGTGCTTAATCTTATAATATTATGCTTATTTTTCAATAAATAAAATTTCTTTTACCTCAATTATTAATTAAGAACTTTCGTTCATATTCGACATAAACTAATTTTTATCATTAAACTTCTACTCTTTACATATAATTCCTCAAAATAATATGGCGTAACTATTTCCAAATTATGAAACTTGTTGTTAGATTTAGAGGAAATGATATAGATTGATAGGGTTTTCCGCAAATGAAAAATACTTTATTGAGGAGTATATATAGAGTACAAAAAGATATACGGAAAGTAGAAAACCCTAGATACAAGATTTATGAATCTAGAAAACATATCTAAAATATATTTAAAATATATTCTATCATCCCCCCTCAAGCGAATCCGTCGAGATGGAGGAGACGCGGAGCTTGTCACGAAAGAAATCGAAGAGCGGACGAGGCAAGGCTTTGGTGAATATGTCCGCAAGCTGATGTTCTGTTGGGACGTGTTCGGTGCGGAGTTTCCCATCTTGAACTAGCTCTCGTACAAAATGGTAATCAATATCAATGTGCTTCGCCCGTTTGTGAGCAACTGGATTCTGCGTGAGAAAAATGGAGCTCTTATTGTCACATAGAAGTCGAGGGCAGCCATGCAAAGAAACGTGAAGCTCACGTAATAGAGAGGCGATCCAAATGACCTCGGCAGCTGTATTGGCCATGGCGCGATATTCAGACTCGCAGCTCGAACGAGCAACAGTTGGCTGCTTCTTTGCACTCCAGGAGACCAGATTTCCGGCTAGGAAGATGGCATACCCGTATGTGGAACGTCGAGTGTCAATGCAGCATGCCCAGTCAGCATCAGAATAAGCGACAAGATCGCGAGTGGGAGAGTGAGAGAAAACGAGACCGTGAGATAGGGTCCCTTTTATGTAGCGCATGATGCGCTTAACGGCTTGGAAGTGATCTTCGGTTGGCTCTTTTAGAAACTGGCTGGCATGATTCACCGCAAAGGAGATATCCGGACGAGTTATGGTGAGGTACTGAAGCGCACCAACGAGTGAGCGGTAATTAGTGACATCGGCGTATGCATCGCCAGACTGTGGAGGAGAATATCCCACCGGGAGAGGAGTACCAACCGGACGTGCATCAAGAATCGCGAGCATATTTGGCTTGCGATAGTAATAAGCCGTCGTTGGTGTATGTGACCTCCAATCCGAGGAAATAACTTAGGCGACCCATGTCTTTGATGGCAAATTCCGAGTGCATGCGAGTGATGAATGCAGATATGTGAGGCGAGCTGTTACCAGTGAGAATAATGTCGTCTACGTAGACGAGAAGATAAAGAACGGTCGAAGCCTTGGAATAGATGAAGAGTGAGGTGTCGGATTTGCTGCATGCAAATCCAGACGACAGAAGGAAGATGCTGAGTCGTTGAAACCAAGCACGGGGCGCCTGCTTCAAACCATAGAGAGCCTTTTTTAGGCGACAAACATGGTCGGGAAAGCGTGGATCAGCGAAACCCGGGGGCTGATCCATGTAGACGGGCGTGGATAGAATGCCATTGAGAAATGCGTTCTTGACGTCAAGCTGATGCAGGGACCATCCAGAGAAAACTGCAAGAGATAGAACAATTCGAACGGAAGCTGCTTTAACCACAGGACTGAATGTGTGGGAGAAGTCAAGACCAGGTATTTGAGAGAAACCCTGCGCCACCAGACGAGCTTTGTGACGCTCAATAGTGCCATCGGAGCGGAACTTCGTCCGGAAAACCCATTTTGAGCCGACAATGTTCTGCCCGGGCGGACGCGGCACTAAATCCCAAGTGTTGTTCTTTTGAAGTGCATGCATTTCCTCGGACATGGCAACCATCCAGACAGGATGTTTGGCTGCGGATTTGTAGCCTCGGGGCTCAGAGCTGGAAAGAAGAGCATGGTGAAGAGATGTAGCAGCATAATAAGCTAGGTGGCGTGGCTTGAAGATCCCAGCTCGGGCTCGTGTAACCATCGAGTGCCCAGTGGGAGGCAGCGGAGGATCCGGCAAGGCAGCTGGTGGAGCTTGCGGCGAAGGCATAGGTGCAGGCGGGGGAAGCGGAAACTCCGGACAAAGAGTGCATGGTGACGGGACGGGCGCGGGCTGAGGAGGCATCGGCGGAGCGGGAGGCGACGGGGCCGAAGGGGCAGCTATATGCGGCTCCAGAAAACCGGAAATATCGAGCTGGGAAATAGGTGCTGCGTGAGAGGCAGAATCATACGAAAAATGCAGCTCGTCGAACCGGGCATGGCGAGTAGTATAGACTCGAGATGTTGCTGGATCAAGGCAACGGAAACCCTTGTGAGCAGTAGAATAACCGACAAAAACGCAAGGGATGCTGCGAGGAGAGAACTTGTTTGCAGCATAATCACGCAGACATGGATATACTCGGCAACCAAATGGATGAAAGGAGCCATAATTTGGGTGTACGCCAAATAGGGTGTGAAACGGCGACGAGCCCTTCAGAACAGCTGATGGCAGGCGATTGATAATAAAAGTCGCTGTACAGAAAGCCTCAACCCACATAGTTAGTGGCAAACGAGATTGAAACAGTAGAGCCAAACCTGTTTCAGTAATGTGCCGATGTTTGCGCTCAGCCCGCCCGTTTTGAGAAGGAGTGTAGGGGCAAGACTGGAGATGCTGGATGCCTTTACACGAAAAGAAATCCTGAACAGCCTTATTAGTAAATTCGGTTCCTCCGTCGCTTTGAAAAACTTTAATATGCCGAGAGAATTGAGTTTCAACAAGCGCGACAAATTTCTGCAAAGTAGTAAAGAAATCCGATTTTCTGGCCAATGGATATAGCCAGGTAAAGCGACTGTAATCATCGACAAATATCACATAATAACGATAGTTTGCAGAAGATGTAACAGGAGCAGGTCCCCATAAATCACAATGTATTAAATCCAAAACATGCGATGAACGCTTTTCATTTAAACTAAAAGGAAGACGAGAACTTTTAGCAACTTGACAGGACTGACACATAGTAGGCTTAGGCAAACAAGAAGTAACATTGAGAAGACCCTGTTCGCTAAGCAAGGAAATCGAATTAAAAGAAACATGACCCAGGCGACTATGCCATAACTCAAAGGAGGCACGTAACAAATTTGACTTGAGTTGAGATATGAAGGCAGGCTGCACATGATCGAGAGTGTAAAGACCAGCTCTACGGCGACCTCTTGCGATTATTTCCTTTGTGTGTCGATTCTGAACAGTGAAATAACGGTCAGAGAATAGTAAATCAACCGGATAATCTGAAGTAAGCTTGCTAACTGAGAGCAAATTCTTAGTAAGAGATGGCACCACCAAGACATCCAGTAGATTAACAGAGTTAGATAGACGAGAAAAACCAATACGAGATATATCAAGAGAATCACCATTACCAACAATAACCCGATCGGAGCCAGAATAGGGCTGTGAAGAGTCGAGAATATCAGCATCTGGAGTCATGTGAGCCGACGCACCAGTATCCAAGAACCAATCAGAGGAATTTGAGGGCGAGACCGAACAGTTGGCATTGAAGGCCTCGGCTAGGTTAGCCGTCGACGAGCGTGAATACCGTTCCGGGCAGGCGTCTGCATAGTGACCTTCTCTGCGACAGATTTGGCAGCGAGGTGTTCGCCGTTGATTTGAATTTTTATTTCCTCGACGCTGGTTCGAATTCTTGGACTGAGAACCATTCGAACCTTTTCCAGAATTAGTGCGGTTCGAAGACTGAGATGACGAGGAGTGGTTCTGACCGTAGAAGGCGACTTGAGCGGTGGAATTGCCGTCCATTGAATCCTGAAACATAGAAAAGCTTTCGGCTTTGGACAGTAAGTCACGAAAGGAAGGTAAAGCAGTTAACGCCATCTGAGCGACAGCAAAGGAAGAGAACTGAGGACCAAGGCCACGTAAGAACCAGTGCGCCTTGTCCGTATCGTCAACGGGATGGCCCATGGCGGCCAATTGATCACAGATAGCCTTAAACTCGCGGCCGTAGTCGGTGACTGAACGGGAACCACGCTTGACCATCTGAAGATCATCCTTGAGTCGAAGCTCACGAGCCTTCGACTTGTTGCTGAACGCGGCATCGAGGGACGTCCAGACGGCGCGAGCAGACGTGCATCCAATAACTTCTGCCATAGCTTCCTCCGATAAAGTAGATAGAAGTAAGCTCAGCAACTTCTGATCTTGTAAGTGCCATGACGTGTATGCCGGATTAACAGACACGGTGCCGGCCGGTGAAGCGAGGGCGGACGGCGGGGGTGGAAGCGAGCCATCAATATACTTGAAGAGATCCTGACAGGTAAGAAGCGGAACGATCTGCGAACGCCATAGGAGATAGTTTGACGATGATAACTTGATCGTGATCATGTGCACGAGGGTGGACAAGGGGAGGAGATCGTCGGGGGCCATTGGCGACGCCGGAAGAAGGAAGAAGGCCGAACCAAATTAGGGTTAGGGCTGAGGGGCGCCGCGCGAGCGTGAGGCTTCGCGTGGGGAGGAGAAGCCGGGCGAGCGTGAGGCTGCGCACCGGGAGGGCTCGAGCGAGCGTGAGCCGCGAGCGTTGGAGGGCGCCGGAAAAGGTGGGCGAGGGAGAGAGGCTCGAGCGAGCTTAGGTCGCGAGCGAGAGAGTTTGAGGGATAGGATCGTGTTTTAGGCTGATACCATGATAGGGTTTTCCGCAAATGAAAAATACTTTATTGAGGAGTATATATAGAGTACAAAAAGATATACGGAAAGTAGAAAACCCTAGATACAAGATTTATGAATCTAGAAAACATATCTAAAATATATTTAAAATATATTCTATCATAGATGAAAGATAACAGTTTCATTGCTTATGGTTTAGGATTACAAATCTGCTATTTATACAAGTTCAGTAAGCTACACGTGCACACCATGCACACGTGCATGTGATTAAGTTTGTTACAACAATCTAACTGACTTTCTCTAGATCCTTCTTATCTATTTTATCATCTGGAACCTTCTGTTGTTTCTGAGATATTCCAATACTTGTATATTCATGTTTATAAACTGGTAAACATTACATACCAAAAAGCTAGATTGCCAAATTCATCAAACTAAGTGTGATGGGGTGCGCGTAGTTTACGCGTTTTATAATTCAATTGATTATGGGTTTGAATTTTAGTGGGAAGATTTGGATGAGATGGTATTTTATTGGGAAAAGTATCAATTATATTGTAAACTATCCTGATTTTCTAAAATATATTACAAACTATGCATATTATCAAAATATATTATAAACTATCATTTTTACTAAATTTATGACGGGAGCAAATTTCCGGCGACGGAAAGTTGACATGGCTTGCCGGATGACCCGTCAGCATTTAAAATTACACGTCATCGTACAAATATATTACAAACTATTGTGATTTTCTCAAATATATTACAAACTATTGTAAGTTTCTCAATTATATTACAAAATATATACATTCCTAAATAAATATTCAAACTATCAAATTTATTTTAAATTTATGTTGAAAACATATAATTATACTTTATTAAAGGTTCTCGACAAATTTAAAAAATAATAAAACACATACTCCCTCCGTCCCAAAACAATTGTCTTGTTTTCCTTTTTCGTTTGTCCCAAACAATTGTCTTCTTTCCTAAAATGGAAAATTTATACACACTCACTAATAAAATAATAATTTCCTCTATCTCTACTCGCATTGGTATCTGTGCCATTTCCAAACAAGACAATTGTTATGGGACGAAGGTAGTATATTAATTTTCATATTCATTTTGCACTCCCTTCGCCAAACCAAAAAAATTAAATATTCATGTGAAAATAATAATTATTGAGGGTCAAATAATAATGATATATATATTTGACATATATAAAATACCATCAATAAATATTAAATATTATTATTTACAGAAATATTTGAATTTTGGTTCGCCGAAATAAGAGACGAGAGCAAAAAAGGAAAACAAAAATTAAAATAAGTATTCTTACATTTTTTTAAACTTTTCAAGAACTTTTATGTCATATTTTTAAGTATAATTATAATATTTATTTAAATATTTAAAATTTTAAAATATAAGTAAATATGTTTTTGTCGTAGTTTTAAAATAAATTTGATAGTTGTAATATTTATTTGGAAATATACATATATATTTATATATATATAGTTTGTAATATAATTGAGAAACTTACAATAGTTTGTACTATATTTGAGAAAATTACAATAGTTTGTAATATATTTGTACGATGATGTGTAATTTTAAATGCTGACGTGTCATCCGGCGAGACGTGTCAACTTTCTGTCACCGGAAATTTGCTCCCGTCATAAATTTGAAACAAAACTGATAGTTTATAATATATTTTGATAATATGCATAGTTTATAATATATTTGAGAAAAGCAGGATAGTTTAGTTTGTAATATAATTGATACTTTTCCCTATTTAATACTATGTTCAATCTGGAAAAAAGAATAAATCATCAAGTCTCCGATAATTCGTCGAATATATATATACACATCAAATAAAATTATGTTGGACAGAAAGAAAGAAATATTTATTCATTCGCAAAAATATTATTAATGCAACACAAATTAAATGAACTTGCATGCAACTTCAAAAACCACAACTCCTCCTCCATCCTCCATATATATGATATATCTACATATATTATCGAACTAATGTTGATGAAATGAGAATTACGTGGATTATATCTACATATATAATCGAACTTATCCCTATATATATAACTATATATATATTATATACATAGGGAAAACTATGAAAAATACCCTAAACTATTGGTCAACTATGAAAAATATCCTAATGTTTGTTTTTCCTTGAATTATACCCTAAAGTTTCATTTTGCCCGTTAAAAATACCTTTTACTATGAAATATATCCAAAAGTTTCTCATATCATTGAATTATACCCTAACATTTGCTTCTGTCAATTATAAATACCCTACGTTGCTAACAATGTTAAAATTTTAATACAATATATGCCACATATATACCAAAGAAATGAAAATGTCACACATTATTTAATTTATGATTCATAAAAATTTTAACATCAAATCAAATATTAGTAGGGATGTCAATTTAGTCCGAAACCCGCAGGTTGGCCCGATTAACCCGAGCTAAAATACGGGTTAGGGTCAAAATATTTTAGCCCGAAAAAAAATTTAACCCGAATAACCCAAAGCCCAAAACCCGATGGGTTGATCCGATTAACCCGGTTAATTTTTTTATTAATATATCTATCATAATTAGTACTAAAATCTACTTTTGATATTTAAGATCATATATATTAATTAAATTTTAAGTTATATAATTGTATTTAGTTCAAATAGTATTCAATAAATAGTTATGTTTATTTACTTACGAATTTAAAATATATTTAAATATTGCTAAAATAAAAAATAATATATTTTGAATAGTTATATTAATCATTATATAAGAGTTGATGTGTTTTGTATTTTTTATAAGAGAAAAGTAATATTTTGTTAATTTTTTATTATTTAAAATATTAAAAGAGTGAAAAGGTATTAAAAATAAAAAATAACTAATAAATTCATTGGCCCGACGGGCTAGCCCGAAAACCGATGGGTTAGGGTTAGGGTCAAATTTTTTAGTCCGAAAAAATTTCAGCATGATTTTACCCGGACCAATTTACCCGCAGCCTGAAAGGACTGACTCGAAACCCGACGAGTTAGCCCGATTGACATCCCTAAATATTAGGGTATAATTCAGTGATAAAGAAAACTTTGGGGTATTTTTTATAGTTGAGGGTATTTTTAATTGAAAAAATGAAACATTAGGGTATAATTCAAGGAAGGAGAAACAATAGGGTATTTTTCATAGTTGACTAATAGTTTAGGGTATTTTTCATAGTTTTTCCTATATACATATATTAATTAATGTTTCAAGTGGAGGATTATATCTACTAATTATTGTAATTTAAATATCCGATTATGAGGGTGAACTATATGTATAACCTCAAGTCCCCCGCTATGAAAGTTTTTTTTGTTTGATGATTAAGAAATATATTGTAGTTTTTTTTTTTTTATTTGTGTAATGTTATTAGGCATGTGTATATTGAATTCTCAATATGGTTAACCGCATTGCTTTTTTTTTTTTTTTTTTTTTTTGTGTAAATGTACGAAGAAGTTTCCGACAATTAATTAATTTGAAATTGAAGTGCTAACACCATCAAATAAAATTATATTGGACAGAAAGAAATTAAGAAATATTTATTCATTGGCAAAAATATTATTAATGAAACACAAATCAAATGAGCTTGCATGCAACTTCAAAAACCACAACCACCTCCTTCATATATATCTACATATATAATCGAACTTATGTTGATGAAATGAGAATTAATGGCCATGGATTTGATGTGATCTGATCTAGTCATTGCTGCCGGAGCTGGAAGTGGAAGCTGCACCACCACCACCACCGCCACCAATCTCAACCTCTCCTCCTCCTTCTCTCTCTCTCCTAAAGTTGAATGCCAGACAAGGTTTCTCGTTCTCTCTGTAGCCCCAAATTTCCACCACATCTCCTTTCTCAGCATGGTTTTCAGCCACCACTTTATTCCAATCCGATTTGATCACTATCAAACGCAGGCTCGCCCATTTCTTCACCCCCATCTTCTCGTACACCTTTCCTCCTCCATCAATCCCCAGAATCTTGATCCCTTCTCCACCCCCATTCACCGCCGCCGCCTCCTCCTCCGTCAAGAACTCCATCACTCTCTCTCCCCTCGTTACGAACAGCCTGTTCTTATATTTCTGCACATCAGACTCCTCCAACTTCTTCCGATACAAGAAAACTGCTCCGCTCCCGCCACGTGACTTTAGGGTTTGGAACAGCACTGGTGGGATTCCCTCGATCGGAATCAAAGGCCGTTGATTCTCATCATCACCTGCAATGTTTCTGCGTAAAGGATCGCCACCTTGGAATTGGATACTGCCCGGTCTCCTATTCTTGATCTTGTCAGCAACCACTCCAACTTGGTCCACCAGATTTTGATTTTGATTTCGATCGTGATCAGTCGAGGAACCAACATCGTTGAAGTAGGGCCGAAACATTCGGATAGGCGACAGATCGTCAAACACTTGATCATCATCATCGTTCCTCTTGGTTACTGCAGTTCCAGGAAGGTCCAGACTCGATGTTATATCCACTTGATTTCCATCATCAACACCCAAGAAACCGGGGCTAGACCGTGCAAGAGGCGTCGTTGGAATGCTTTCACCAGAGCTTCTTGAATTCAAACTTAACGTCGTTTCCACGCTGTTAGTAATCTCATCAACATCCAAGAAACCGGGCCCAGACCCTCCAAGAGGCGGCATCGGAATGCTTTCAGCAGAGCTACCTGAATTCAAACTTGACGTCGTATCCACGCCGTTAATCTCATCATCAGATTTGTTGCACATGGTTGCTGAAGCTGTGATGGTGTTTGTTGGCCAAGGATGAGGAGCTCGGTTTTATCTCAAGAGAAGGAGTATAAAATCGTGTTTTGGAGTCAGCAATTTTATAAGTGACTGGAGCGAGAGATTGAGACACGTGTCCAAGTACATATCTAACGGCTGCGAATAACTAGCCGTTGAAACCATCATCTTCTTCAACCTTACGAAGAGAGAGAAGTTAGTTCTCTGATTCTGTAAAACTTCCGTAATCAAAAAAATTCGTGTGTGACCCTCCGTGGATGTATGTAGGCGTGAGCCGAACCACGTAAATCTGAGAGCATTTCATTCGCGTGAGTTTGTGTTTCTGGGTGTAGAGCTCGACTTCGATTCATATCAAGATTGAGGGAAGTAGTAATTTACTTGAATAAAAAACGGAAGATGCCTTGAAATTCCAGAAGATAATCTTAGCTCAGTGTCAACGGTGCTAGGGTTTTCTTGAATTGAAGGAAACGCGATTCTTCTTCCACCAACGGCGGCCAACGGATTCATCTCCGGCTGCCCTAGTCCCCCAATTTTTGACATGCCGTGAATGATCATATGAAGAAGACAGAGAGAGAGAGAGAGAGTGGTTTGCTTGGTAACTTTCCTTAATTATAATTGGATTTTGTTGTTTTTTTAATTATAAAACGTCTTTGTGTATGGAATGTAATATAATTATTGTGTAGTGTCATCCAAAATTAGCAATTACTTATAAGGTATGCTATCATATATTAATTGTTAAATTAGGATTAGCTCTAAAAGTATCCATCTCAAATCAATTCAGACCAAATAGTTTGTAATTTAATTATTTATACAACTGACTTAAAATTGAAAAAATTCATTCCATTGACATCCCTCAATCGTAATATGAAAAAATTAATTGGGGAGCCATTTTCACAAGCCTATGAATAATAATGGGCTAACATATGATATTTTATTCAGCACTCGACCCAATATCATTGATGGGCCGTTTATGTAGGTTCTTGCAAGTGAGAAATAGGCCTAAATAATCTACATTTATTACATTTATGTAGCCTCTTGCAAGTGAGAAATAAGTTAGTAGATGAAAAAAACTGTTCGTGAGTGCAGGTTATGAATTTAAATGCGGATTTTATTATACTAAATAATAATTTATCGTACTCGTTTTTCTTTTAGATATTGTGACTTCACGGTCACTTAAGTTTTCTCGAAACGAACTCATTAGTATATTGCATTTTAGAAAATGACCATCGTCTCTCATTGGGTATCATTTCTCATTTCCTAAACAAAATAAATAAATAAATTGTAAAACAATAAATATTCCTTTTATTTATTTTAATTAAGCAACTAAAAAGCTTTATTAAATTCGGGATATTACAATTACACTTATATTCAACCTAATTATCCTATTATGATGCATACAAAGTTTAATGACCCAAAATATTTCAAATTATGGCATGAACGTTTGGACTATCCTGGGCACACAATGATACGTCGAATTGTTGACAATGTTATTTGGCATGATATTCAAAGTAAAAATCTCACTTCCCAATAAGATTTTATTTGTGTAGCTTATGCGAAAGATAAACTAATAACATAACCTTATCGCGCTAAAGTAATAACAGAATGCACTATATTTCTTGAACAAATTCAAGAAGATATATGTGGACCAGTTCATCCACCAAGACCGTTTCGATATTTTATTGTCCTAATTGATGCTTCTACTCGGTGCTTATGTGTGTCTATTATCCACTCGCAATAATGCTTTTGCAAAGCTTATTTCCAAAATTATTGAATTAAGAGCTCAATTTCCTCATTACTCAATCAAATTCATTCGAAGGGGCAATGCAGATGAATTCACTTCAAAAATATTTGATGAATACTGTATGTCTTTGGGCATCAAAGTGGAACATTCGGTTCCTTATGTTCACACCCAAAGTGGACTAACTAAATCATTAATCTAACAAGCAAAATTAATAGCTAGACCATTACTACAAAATTCTAATTTACCTATTTCTTGTTGGGGACATGTTATTTTGCATGCTGCTATGTTACCTTCAAATTCGACCAACTTCATGTCATGAATATTCTCCCCTACATTTAGTACGTGGTAAGGAACCAAATATTTCCAATCTGCGTGTATTTGGTTGTACAGTTTATGTTCCAATATCACCACCAATCCCAACCTCCATGGCCTCCCAATGTAAAATAAGTACTCCCTCCGTCCCACCTCAATTGTCCCTTTTTCCTTTTTCGTCCGTCCCACCTCAATTGCCCTCTTACTTAAAAAGGAAACTTTTTCACACTCAACAATAAAATATTCATTCCACTCAACTTACTTTACACTCACACTCATTGGTTATTGTGTCCGGTCAACCCGGAACAATTCAGTCGGGACGGAGGGAGTATATATGTTGGTTATGAATCTCCGTCTATTTTTAAATATCTAGAGCCCATGACAAGGGATCAATTTACTGCTCGGTACGCTGACTGCATTTTTAATGAAGATCATTTCCCGAAATGTCGAGAAATTTCATGGAATGAAAAAGATCTTCAATACTTAGATCCACGCACTAATCAATCAGAACTTGAAGTTCAAAAGATAATCAACTTGCAATATTTAGCAAGTAATTTGCCAGATACATTTACTGATCATAAAGGAGTGACTAAATCACATATACCAGCTATAAATGCACCACAAAGAATGAAATCTCTAGTGGACTAAATAAATCAATTGATGCTCCTCAATGCCTGAAGTATGGGAGACCTGCTGGTAGTAAGGATACAAATCTGAGGAAAAAAAAGTCAAGTAAAGAAACTATCACACTCCATCAACCTCCTAAAGATGATATGACATTGGTTGGCTATGCTAATGCTGAATATTTGTCTGATCCTCATAATGCTAGATCTCAGTCTGGTTATGTTTTTCTCTATGGTGGTATAACTATTTCATGGAGGTCTGTTAAACAGACTTTGGTATCTACATCTTCAAACCACTCAGAAATTATGACATTATACGAAACCGCTATAGAGTGTGTATGGTTGAGATCTTTAATACAACATATTCGCGGATCATGTGGTATAGAAAAAGAAGAAAAATCTCCCACAGCCATTTATGAGGACAATAAGGCTTGCGTTGCAAAAATGAGTAACGGATTTGTTAAATGGAATTTAACAAAACATATATTACCTAAATTCTTCTATCCTCACGAGCTCCAGAAGAGCAGTGAAATCATAATACAAAATATTCAAACAAGTGATAATCTTGCAGATTTATTCAAAAAATATCTTCCTACATCTACTTTTGAGAAATATGATTACAATATAGGTATGCATAGACTTGGAAGATAATTGTCTTTAGGGGGAGCGACAACATTTAAATAATCCTGAAGATTAAGCCCTGAAGGCATAAAAGATGTACTATTTTCTTTACTAAGTTTTTCCCATTGGATTTTCTTAGTCAAGGTTTTTAATGAGGCATTTAGTGCAACACATGATCAATAAATATATGTCGTGTACTCTTTTCCTCGACTATTTTTTTTTCACACAATTTTTCAGCGAGGTCTTTAACGAGGAATGAACATTACAAAATAATGCCCAAATGGGGAGTGTTATAAATATATATTTATTTATATTGGATAATATTTAATATTTTTATTAAATATGCTATCTTATATATTTGAATTCCTGTGTTTTTGTAAATAGACGTTGAAGGAATAAAAACTGCTCTCCACTCTTCTCTCTACTTCTTCTTCTCTGGTTTTCTATATTGTTCGTTGAATTCTCTGTTTTGGTGCCAATCAATAAATATATGTAATTTAATTTCATATTTAGTCAATGCCCGGTCTCTTAATTCGATAAGGGCTAGACCGCCTCATGAGCTGCTTGGTTATGGCTGCCCCCACCTCGCTCCTGCTTGTGATCACTATTTTTTTAATGATACTTTATAGAGTAGTGACAAGTTTAAATTATCGATTCCACGGAAATTGTAAAAGCGAACATCTCATGTACTGAATCATTTGTTTTCGGTTTGTTGTCTAAGTAAATAGAACTTTGAAGGGGTTTTTTAGATTTAAAACTACTTTTGCAAGAAAATTAAATTAAAGCAGAGAATTAAAATCGGGTTTTAAAACACTAGAGAAAAGATCAGATTCCAGGGCAAGTTCATGTCAAGGATAGTATGCAAGGAAATTTCAGCGATCAATTTAAAATAAAGATTTAGGTGGAACATCAGGAAAATATTACAAATTCCAGGGTTTGGCAATTCATAAAGTAGATTATCAATTTCCTATATCCTTTCGGTCTCTAGGAAAATTAACAACTCCCAAAAACATCAGATTTATTCCTATGGATTAAATTCCTCTTCTCAGACATAATTAAAAATCCATATTATCAATTCTTAAATCCATTAATCAATTTTCACTTTTCAGTCTCAAATTAATTAATTATGAAAACCTAATCAAATGGCCAATTTAATCAGATTAAGAAAAGACACAAGAATTGATAAACCAATTAAAAATATTGATCGATTTAATCACCTAAATATGCATCCAAGACAATCACATAAACTCTAGAATCTGAATAAAGGATTACCTACACATATTCATGTTAAACAAA
>JAPKLW010002876.1:0-60139 GCA_026898455.1 Plectranthus barbatus | reverse complement strand
TAAAAACATCAAATATTCACACCCAACAAACAGACAACTAAAATAACAAACAAAAGCTAACATATAAAAGACCAAATATATAATTATTATTTTTTTGGAGTGGAATAGGTTTCGAATTAACCAAAGGGTCACGGGCCAGTAGAGATGATTGCACTTCCTTTGTCTTTAGCTCTGATGGTGCCTAGCTGCTGTTGGATGAATTTGTTTTGATCTTTGATATTTTAGCACCAAATCCCTCTTTCACAGTCCAGCTAATGCTACTCCCATGCTAGAGCATAAAAAGTTAACTAAAACAGAAAATAAATAATAGAAATAAAACTAACTAAATGACAGAAATAAAATGAAAGCAGTAAAATTTTAGGGCTATCGCAATTACCAAAGAGTCTGAAACTCTTAGATAGCCTAAAGTACCTCTCTACTTAAGCATCATTCAATGAGGCCGCAACCTTCTCTTTGTAGAATCCTCCCCCAAAGTATTTCTTCTCTCGTTTCCTCTTCTTGTAATCAATACAAACATACCCTTCAATCAAAATCCTCTTGGGAACCAATTCATTGCATGCAACCATATGTGTCATTTCTCTTTCCCTTGTAGCACATTGGACAAGGTAGACAAATCATCTATCAAAAATTGAGTTCTTGATTCCAGGGTCAAAACATTTGATCATGTCTTCATCCACAGCTTCATTCAAATTATTGACTTACTATTGTTCCACAAAGCCATTGCAACCTTCTCTCAGCAAAATCTCTTCCATGGAATTCAAAGAGCTAGACACTTGCCCCATGTACCAAATATGAGGTGGTTTTGGATTTTCCAAAGGTAATTTGTCATCATCCTCCAAATCATCAAATTCCAAATAATGTAACAAAGAGTCTATCACAAGTTCTGGTTGTTCAGTGGGCAGAGTCTATAATTCCCCATGTGACAACTCAAGTGATTTAGGTTTTTGAAATTCTTCATCGACAATTAGCCCCACAAACTCATTGTAATCATTTCCAACATGCTCGGACTCCATGTACAACTCTTCATACATTTTCCCAGCAAAAACATCAAACACATCAGTTGCAGCACACTCATCCATTTCATCATTTTGCTTTTTCATCCCATGTGGAAAACGTGGTGGTGGAGTTGCAAACTTCCTCTCAGCAGTCATATGCTGCTCTTGTGCTACAGCATGAGGTGCAGTCTGTTTTTGTGATTCTTATTTAGCTTCTTGACCCTGTGCAGGGAAAAATCCCTCAAGTTTCTTGTCACTGCTCAATGATAATGCTTTGACATGTTCTTTTCCTGGTCTCTGGTTGGAAATGTCACTTAGTGGTGAGCCGTGAGGTCTATTTCTCAGCTCGGTTGCCAATTTCCCAACTTGCACTTCCAAGCTTCTAAGTGAAGCAGCTTAGTTTAAATAAGGGCATCTTGACTCTGACACATTGTTGTATTTTTTGTAACAAATTTCTCGAGCATATCCTCCAATGAATTAAGCTACTTCTCAGGTGGTGCTTCAGTTCTTTGCTAATTTTGTTGTTGGAAACTAGAATTCCCAGACTTATGCTGCTCAGATGCTGCAGCATTGGAATTTTCTGACTCATACCATAAAAGTTTTGTATAGTTCCTCCACCATGAGTTGCATGACTTAGAATATGGATTATTCCCCTCGTTCTGCTGATAACTCAGATTTTCTTCACAGAATGCAGATGTTGGATGAGCTGGACACTCTTCAAACTTGTGTGCTTCTCCAAAATAAATGCATGATACCACCTTAGATTTTTCCTTTTGCAACAATGGTTGGGGACAAATATTGTACTCAATACTCTCAATTGTTGAACCCATTGCTGCCAATGGTGCAGTAACAGCAGTGAGAGCATCCACATGTAGAATTCCTGGCACTTTTTGAGTTAATTCTGGAGCAGCTCTTGGATCTTCCTATTGATAGTTGTTGGATGATATCAAGTCTAGCAGTTCACATGCTTCCTCTTAGGATTTGGACAATAAGGCTCCACTTGCTAATGCATCCAACATCATCCTTGAGTCTAAATTTAGCCCAAAGTAGAATGTCTTAATTAGAATGTAATTAGGAATCCCATGGTAAGGGCACCTTCTTAGCAACTCCTTAAACCTTTCCCAAGCTTCACTCACACATTCATCCTCTTGCCCAAAAGACATAATCTCATTTCGAAACTTGGCAATCTTTGCAGCTGGGAAATACTTCAACAAGAATTTATCGGTCAACACATTCCAAGTGGAGATAGAATTGGGTTGAAATGAGCTCAACCATGATCGAGCGTTGCCCCACAATGAGAAAGGAAATAACCTCAGCCTTAGTTCCTCTAGACTCACACCTTGCAGCTTGAAAGAGTCACAAACCTCCATCAAAAACCGCAAATGAAGATGGGGATCATCGGTGGGTTGGCCACTAAATCGGCCTATGAACTCCAGCATTTGAAACATTACCGGCTTCATCTCGAAATGGTTAGCTTCAATTTCAGGCCACACAATGCTTATTTTAAGTCTTGGAACAACGGGTTTTCATAAAAGCGAATACACTTGTCTTTATCATTGGCCATAGCCAAGATATTTCCCAAGTTGTTTCAACTTTTTCCAACAACACCACCTTGATTAGTCATCATTTTTTTTTTGTTCACAAACTTTTCACACATAAAGATTAAAACACTACAGCACCTTGTTAATCAAACAAGTAAAAAATAATAAAAACAAAATGAAAGCAGTAATCAAGCAATATAATAGCATTCAGACTAAAAAACAACACTCCCCGGCAATGGCGCCAAAAACTTGTTATTGCTGCAGGAGGGTAACAACAGAACTATGTGCAAGTATACGCAATGGACAAGTAATATAGTCTAGGAGACCAGATATCGAATCCTAGAGAGTGTTTAATCAAGCCGTGCACACAATATTGCTTGCAAAATAGGTTTGCGTGATGATTTTCTAAACTAAAATTGTATAAATGCGTATATGATAAAACCAATTAAAGTTAAAATGATTAACAACTATTCTTACCAAATTATGACCATAAAAACTTCAGAAATACGGTTTAATCAAAGCAAGAAAATACACTTGGGTTGTTAAGGTTTGGTTATCTACTTTCCTATATGTTGTAGCATGGTTTAGACATCAATTCTGGGTCTTGTAACCTCTCTCTACACTACCTAGCATGATCTCACACTACTAGATCTGCATTTTCTTATTAATCTTCATATGTCTATGACAGAATTAATCTTCAAATGAAATTATCAAAACAGGGGTTCTTACAAGTCTCAAGTTCTTTGTATGTCTACACAACAATTTAGGATTGTTTATGACTTCCTTAGCCTAGATCTCCTTTCGGTCTCCCTAGGTGAAATATTCCTTGCCACCATCGTGTTTAAGGAACCAAACGAACAAAAATCATTACCGAACACCATATTTGAAAGAAGAACAACTCTAACATATATTCAAGCAAATAAACTAGTTAACAACCCAAGCATTAGGAGTTTAGCTCATGTTTAAACTAAAAAGAAAATAAGTAATAATTGCTAAAATCCAACTATCATTCATCTATCAACTACAAATATAAACTAGAGGTGCAGAAAACCAGCAGCAAGGTGTCCAGCTACTGCTCTTCTTCTTCCTCCATCTCTGTGCTGCAGCCGTCAAATTTTCCTCTCTTTAAAAACATGGTTTGTTGAAGAAGAATATTTGTTGAATTATTATTTTTCTCTCTCTTTGCTCTCAAAATATCTTCAATCCATTTACTTCCAATGAATCTCCATCCTACACATGGCTCTCCATCCTGCCCTTTGACTCTAATGTCTAACATTAGTTGACACCTGTCCAACTTTTGAGACAGAATCTGAAAAGTGAGCTGATGCTGTCTGCAGGTGGTCCCCCTGGTGCAGTCTCTCAGCTCCCAGTAATGCTACTCCTATGCTGCAGCATAACTTTCAGCGGATTACTCTTCACTTCTTTGGCATGAAACCTGGTTAATATTACTCATTTTCCTTGCAAAATGACAAAACACAACTATACAAGACACACAATGTAGACAATGATAAATACAACACAAAAACAACCTAAAACGTGTTAGAAACACTAAAAAGAACATAAAATACACCTATAAAACACTAAAATAATAACTCCTAAAGGGAGTTATCACTCACTCAAATTTTGAAGACAACACACAAGGGCAAAACAGGCAGCACACATTTAGTTAGATAAAGTAGGGCAAAACAAAAGGGGATCTCAACCATTGTTTTCTTCCAAAACAAGCCTCATTTTGGAGAGAGGAAATCTAGGAGGCTGCGCATGGATGGTGGAATGAGATGAGCAACAGCAGCTGGACACATTGTTGTTAGTTTTCTTGCATCTCTTGTTTATATATTTAGTTGATAGAATGAATGATAGTTCGATTGTAGCCATTATTATTTATTTTTTTTTAGTTTAAATATGAGCTAAGTTATTTTGCATTTGGGTTGTGGATTCTTGATTTGATCTTAAATATGCGTTAATGGTTGAATTTGCTTAAATCTGAGTTCGATCATGGTTTCGTTTATCTAATTCTTTGAGCATGATAGTGGACAATAATATCACACTTAATGAGACCGAAAGGAGATTTAAGAAGAGAAAACCTTGATCAACCTAGTTTCTTGTGTAGACAAATGAGGAAACTTAGGCTTAATGTCATACCCTTGCTCTATTTTCATACTTATGAACATCATTTCATTCATAGACATATGATGAATGTTAGGATTTTGCAGATTTAGTAGAGTGACTGCTTGCTAATCATATTTTGTGAGGTTTAAGAATCATATTCCATGTGAGATCTATGCTATAGTGTATAGGACAGTGAAAGATTGAAAATCTATAACTGAAGTGTGTTTCTCTTCCTTTGTCTTATTAGTTTATGATCAAAAGGGTTGTTAATCTTGTTCATTTCACTTTGATTTTCACTTTAGTTTATTGCACATTTAAATTTGAGTACCAAATCTTACTTTGCAAGCAATATTTTGTGCACGGCTTACAGTCACTCCCTTGGGTACGATATCTGGTCTTCTAGACTCTATTACTTATCAATTGCGTATATTTGCGCATAGTTCTATAGATACACTGCAGCACACAACTACAAGCTTTGGAAATCTCGAACTGGACCGTTTAGGGTCGACCGAGATTTACCTCTGTAAGGTAGATCTCGAGTGAACCTTGCAGAGCTCGGTCGAGATCTACCCTACAGTGGCAAATCCTAATCGAGCCAAATTGGTTCGGGGCAGGATCTTGCGAATATTTTGGCAGTTTTTCAGTTCTGGCGAATACCGGATGAGACGAATCGGTCCGAGGCGAGATTGGGGACTGTTTACTTAATATAAAAAGTGGAGAAACGCATTGGGAAAAAAATTTTTGCAAAATTTAGACGGTTATTCACTAGAATTTCACTTCTCACACTCACTAAACCTCACGGAAGGTGGATCAAAGCCAAATCCAATCCGAGGAGAGAAGATATGAAGATCAAGGCATAGATCAAGATCAAATCCACATTATTAGGGGGAAATCTCTTACCTATTCGACTTTGTATTGGATTTGTGCAATTTTTCTTATCAAGTGAACCAAATTGAAGGTATGTGTAGCTAAATTCTCTTGGATATAAGCATTAGATCATTTGATTGAGACTAGATGTATGTTTACCTAGACGTAATTGATTGCACAAGCTGGAGCCTTTATCCTAATCACCTATTGTAGGCATTAACCAGCTTTGTGATTGTTAGAATCAAAATTGCAGCCAATACGTGGATCTAGGAATTGTGAATAGTGTAGTAGCATATAGGTATTTAACTATTCCTTGTGTGGTGATAGCCTATAGTTTTATAATCTATGATCCATTAGGAGTGTGGTTGGTTCGATAGCATAAAAATTTGAGCATTTAACCTCATCTACTCCTAATTCACCGGTGCTAAGGGGATTAGGAAGTCAACGGTAGATCAACCATAGTTGTGGATTAAATGTTTGTTTGCAGCACTTAATTCAATCTTTGTTGATTCATCGTAGATTTCAAACTGATATCCTATCTTACACAGTTTGTTGAACAAGATTGCCTTGTGATTGAATTTCACAATTTCCTGATAGAGTGTGGAGGTGATTGAATGATGATGATGATGAATGATGTTATGCTTTATGTTTTGGTTTGCTTAGTTAGATAGCAAAGTTTTATTCCATTGCCTAGGATAATCATAAAACTCAACGAGTATTCCAAACTTAGATACATAAGCAACACATCACTAACTAGTATTCTAGAAGGCAAAATTAGAAGTATCTGGATTGATATTTTATTCTTGTACCGTGTTTGATGTGAGATTAATACGACTTATCAGGTTTTGGCACCTTTGTCGTAGACTTTATTGAGTAGGTTGCTGGACATTGGTGAACGTTTGTTGATTGTAGTCTAAGTGTTAGTTAAATTATTTCTTAGATTGTTGAATTGGTATTTTTTAATTGTGGGAGGTGTTGCATGATTAAAAGCTCAAAGGATGGAAGAACGTTGGAGAAAGGAAGGCTTAGAAGAAGTGGAAGCCGATATGGCGAACCGACAAAGAGTGACTTCGGAGAAGTTGGATTATTTGGAAAGGCGAATAAATTAGATGAAAGCTTGTCTAAATGAAAGAAAAAGATTGCGGAGGAGACCTAGAGTGTATTCAAAAATATGACGGTTGATGATTACCTATGGCTGGAAGTGGAAAGACATTATCGTTCGGTGAAGGTTGAAAAGTAATATAGAGAAATGAATTATGGAGGAGCCAATTGGATTTAATGCAGGAACATCTTAATTTCTTGATGAGGACAAGATAAAGGAGTGAGGCAGTGAATGAAAAAAGGTTTGAGAAGAATGATGGGATACTTGAAGAAACTCCAATGCAAGTGTCGACTATTGCCAAGCAAATGAATGAAACAAATCAAGAGGAGAAAGCTTGATAGGAAACAGAAATAATCCCAAAGGTGAGTTGTAATGTTATTAATGAAAGCATGGGGGATGAGAGTGCGAGCATTGTGATGAAACCCGAGGAAATAATAGGCGATATTGAAGAAAAAGAGGCAATGGAAGAAATCCAAGGTGAAGGGACAATGGGTGTTCAACAAAAAGAACCCAAGAGGGAAGGCACCGAGGAAATGGTGAAGCTCATTGAAGGTGTGAAGAAGGGTGATGTTGAGATGCCTTCACCTGAGGGTATTTAAACAATACCTGCATTGGCACAGTTCTTGGAAGAGGAAAAGCCGACAATAAACAAGGAGTATGAGGATAGGTTTCAACTGAAACTCTAATTTGGGAAATAGGCAAAGTTGAGGAGAGAATGGTACATAAGTTGGATGAATGGATTGATGAGTTTCTTGTAGTGGGGATTCGTTTGGATGATGGCTCAAATATAACTTTAAAGAAGGAGCCACCATTTTTGCAATTTGAGTTTTTCAAGACATTCCAAACTTCTTGGAAGGATGAGAGGGGCATAAGGAAGAAAATCATGAACAAGTTGCTCCCGAGTAAGTGCCGATCAAGAGAGAAACTTATATCCAAAATCCACAAGGTTTTTGACAATGGATGACTTGGTATGATCGCCTAGCTACCGACATGAATAGAAGTGCTTGTTGGGAGGCAACCAAACCGTTTTTCTTTCTTTTGTTTAAATTCTTGCCTAGGTAATTTTCTTAATGTTTCTTTCTTGGTTTTTAGATTACTTGGTTGACATGTGGTAGGGGTAGCGTTTGGAGCTTGAGGAGTGATTGACTATCGTTGGCTATTTTATAAACTTAGTCTCACTTGGCTAAGTTTGGGGGGATGTGCCAGTGGTCGGTGCTTCGGTTTACTCTTCTCCTCTTCCTTCCTTTCCTTTATCTACCTTGTCTTGTTTATAAGATTTCCCTTATGTTTGTATTTGAATATTGATTACATTTGGATGATTCAATTAGGTTGTACTGTACCTTTTGGATTTGGATTTTATGGATCTTGAATGGTTTTAACTTTTTATGGATATATGTGGATTCATTGTTCTATTCTTGTTACATTTTTGTTTTTGAATGATTGATGGATGTCATGTGGAATGTATGGTGGAGCTAGTGGTACATTGTTTGATTTTGAATTTTGGAATGGAATGTATGGTGGAAAGATGTTTGGATGAGATAATTGTTGCTTGAATGTTTATATTTTTTTGTTGAGGATTCATTGTGGAAGTGTTTTGATGTGATATTTTGATTTGGTGGATATGAGATATTGTTGAAAATGATTTATGCTCAAATGGTGTTGTATTTTTGTTTGTGTTTAGTAGGTACGTAAGGCCGATGGAGAGCGGTTTGATCATTGATGCTGATGGGTAACACATTCTATCTTTAATCTTGCCATTTAGGTTATGATGGTTGATTGCATTGTAGTTGAAGGGATTCGTGAACTGAATTACGAAGTCCGTTTGCCAAGGATCGTTAATTGGAATATCAAAAATAAATTGCTATGCCTATGATTAATACTAGCATACTCCTATTGAATATGCATAAGGGGGTTTATGCGGAATACTTGGATTGCGAAATCCTGAAGAACAAGTGCGCGAAGATTCCTCTTGATCTTTTTCCCACGCACAAAGATTAATTTCTTAACAGATTGAGGAAATAAATCTTATGAAAATTAATAAGTAATTTTCAAAAACAAGAAGGAGAGAGAAGAAAGAAGATAATCCTCCTGATCTGATCTTCTGATCTGTATCCCAACTCAATCTAAATATCTGGTGAAGATTTCCTTCAGATTCCTTGCCCGGTTAAGAAGCAAAAATTTCCTCCTCATTTCTCAGATCAATCGATAACCACAGCTCCGAAATTCAGGTTTGCTGTGTTCAACTTATGATCTTGTGGTGTTTTGAGATCTGAGGAACTGAGGCCTATTTATAGGAAAATACTGGACTTCTATTGGGCTTGAGTTTCATGGGCCAGACCAGGGACCAGAATGCAAATAGAAAATAAGGCCTATCAATTAATTAATTCCCACATTCAACCCAAAATATAATTAATTAATTAATATTGATGCATTCCACCAGAGAATCAATAATGTCCTACCTATTTGCTACCACGTTTTGAGGTACGGGTTGCACGGGCTTGGTTTATCCCCACATTTAAGGTTACAAATATTCGTTAATTAATTTAAGATCTGACAAGCTATTTAATTAATTAACATCTTATATTCCTGAGTCAATCCACTCAAACCTTTTCACTTATGCTTGAACTTAATCAGCCTGCAGGACTTTAGCATAACGAACCTTTTGAGCTGCTCAGGGAATGTCACCATCCTATACAGGATGTGGTTACCTAGTTCCAGTACAAGACAATCATACACAAATTGCTATTACCCAAGATACAGATATACAAGCTCAACCGGAGCCTTTCACTGCAACTCAAAGTAATACACAATCTGCATATACTTCTGTACCTTCATATAGGCTTAGGATCTGATCAAGCCATAGAGATCTAGATTCTTTTAATGTCAGATAAAAGAATCGATCTCGACTTAGGTCCTTATCAATGTGTGCCCCACACCAGCATACCAAGTCATTCAAGATAAGATGCTTATTACTGCGTATGTTGTAGCCTACACCATTAGTTTATCCTGGAACTGTCTCAGCTATGATAATCATTTATATCTCGCTAGGTCAAACGATCCATACTATCTTCCATGATCTACTACACACCGTATGATCTCCCTATCGACGAGATAAGAGGATAATTGCGTTTGCGACACATGTTTGTTAATTCAGACAGGAGATAAACATACAACATTTATGATTCCCAATATATTAACCAATCAACCTTGTATATAATATACCAATCATAATGTTTTCAGTATATAAATCCATCAATTTCCCACTTATACTCAAAGCATTATACAGGTGCTTTCCAGAGTATAACGCGTCTAAACTAATCAAGCTATTACATCAATCATTCTACGTGGTTAGGTTTGCCCTCAGCCCAAGGTTACGTTCATGCATCTCGTAGACCTTCTAAGGCAGAGCCTTTGTGAATTGATCCGCTAAATTATCTTTTGTATCAATCTTCTCTAGTAGCACATCACCCCTTGCTACGATTTCTCGTATAATATGGTCCTTCCTTTCAATGTGTTTTGTTGCTCTTCGAGTTAGCCACAACTCCCGAATTATAACAATATACTGTGATAGTCTTGGGCAGCTTAGGAATCACGTCCAACTCCAGAAGGAAGTTTCAACCATACTGCTTCTTTCGAAATTTTAGAAGCTGCCACATATTCTGCTTCCATGGTAGAGTCAGCATTGCACTTCTTCTTTGCACTCCTCCATGATATGGCCCCACCTCCCAATGTAAACACATAGCCAGAGGTGGACTTATTTTCGTCTCAGTCTACCTGGAAATCCGAATGAGTATAACCCACAGGGCACAACTTCTCACACTGATAGACGAGACAATAGTATCTAGTCCTTTTCAAGTATTTGAGTATGTGCTTTACCGCGGTCCAATGCGCCTGTCCAGGGTTAGACTAGTATCTCGCTACCATGCCTACAGCAAAGCAGATATCTAACCTCATACATCGCATTTCATACATGAGGCTCCCCACGACCGATGCATACAGCACGTTCTTTATTTCATCTTTCTCCCTTTGTGTCACCGGACACTGATCCTTGGAAAGATGTATGCCATGTCTGAAGGGTAACATACATTTCTTCGCAGTTTGCATGCTGAAATGGGCAATAACAGTATCCACACATATGACCCTTGAGACAAGGTCAACATCCTCTTATTGCGCTCCCGCAATACTTTTACCCCTAGGATGTATCCTGCCTCTCCAAGGTCCTTCATATGAAACTGTTCGGATAACCACCCCTTTATGCCCGACAATACTTCCACATTGTGGCCAAATAGGAGAATATCATCTACATAAAGTGCAAGGAACACCACGCTTCCGCTGACACATAGATGGTACACGCAACTCTCGTTTGAACATTGTGAAAATCCATAGGATTTAATCACTTCATCAAAACATAGATTCCATGACTGTGAAGCTTGTTTAAGTCCGTACAGCGACTTCCTTAGCTTTCAGACCAAATGTTCTTCGCCCTTCTACACATAACCTTCTGGCTGTTTCATATAGATGTCCCTACCTTCTTCATGGTACCTATTTAGAAATGCGGTTTAGACATCCATCTGCCAGATTTCTAGGTCCTTAGGTGCTGCTATGGCTAGGAGTATACGAATGGACTTAAACATGACTACTGGTGAGAAGGTCTCGTCATAGTCTACACCTTCTTTCTGACTATATCCCTTCGCCACCAGCCTTGCTTTGAAAGCTATAATTTCACCATTTGTTCCTTTCTTTCTTTTGTATACCATCTGGAAAATCAGTTTTTTGGTATACATCTATAGGCGTAACGAATTCTATTTCCGAATCCATGGCGATCATCCATTTGTCTGCATCTTTATCAGATAATGCCTCGTCATATGTCTAGGGATCGGTATCATCCAGTCCATTTTTTGGGATCAAGTCAGAGGACTCTCCCACGAACATATACCTTCGGATTGGTGGACAACCCTCCCACTGCGACGAGGCATTTGAACCATGTCAGTAGTTGGCACAGTACGCGTTGGCCCTATACCTTGCATTAGTGGCAGTGTTGGTATAGCCTCACCTATTACAGGTGGATTTACCACTACACTGGGCTTTCTTGATGGAATTTCTTCCTTATCCTCAAGCTCGTGGAGGATAATTTTACTCTAGGATCTATGGTTTCTTATATATTCGTCCTCCAAGAATCTTGCGTTGGTATTGACAAACACTTTCTGATTCTCAGGACAATAAAAGTAACCACCTTTCGTTACCCTGGGATAACCTACAAACAACATCATCTTACACCTACTTTCTAACTTATCAGGTTCCTTTGTCTGCACATATGTTGGACAACCCCAAACCCTCAATCTGTTCAAACTTGGCTTTCGCCCATACCAGAGTTCCAGAGGCATTTTAGGAACTGATTTAGAAGGTACCTGGTTAAGCAAGTAGGCCACTGTCTCCAACGCATATCGCCGAAACAAAATCGGCAAGCTTGCATAACTCATCATCGACCTGACCATTTCCAAGAGAGTTCTATTTCTTCTTTCTGCTACACCATTTTGTTGAGGGGTTCCTGGTGCAGTCCACTGGGATGTAATCCCGTTGTCTGACAAGTACTGCAAGAACTCGTTACTGAGGTATTCACCACCACGATCTGATCGTAGTGTCTTGATAGTTTTACCTGGCTTCTTTTCTACCTTAGTCCTAAATTCTTTAAATTTCTCAAAGCATTCATACCTGTGGCGAAGCAAATAGACATATCCAAATATTGAGTAATCATCAATGAATGTGGCGAAGCACTCATAACCTCCACGAGCTTGCATGGACATTGGTCCACATAAGTCAGAGTGGATCAAAGTGGATCAATTCGAACACACCCTCTGCTCGAGACTGACTTGCCTTAAAAGGCCTGGTTGTCATCTTTACCTCTATACAAGATTAACAGATTTGATGCGGTACCACTTGAAAAGAATCCAAGAGCCCATCGCATGCTAATCTTTTAATCCTCTTTAGATTGATGTGACCTAATCTCAAGTGCCAGAGATATGTTTGATCCTCACCGGAAGAAAACTTTCTCTTTAAATGATTATTATTATTGGATGAGTTTTCAACATTCGCGGAAGATTTATGCATACAATCAATGATATAGAGAGAGTTAATTAGTTTGCCACGACAGATAACACCGTTATTACCAATGATAGAAACTCCACTATCAAAAATAACTGAATATCCATCACTAAATAACTTGGAAACTGAAATTAAGTTCCGCCGAAAAACTGGCACATATAAAACATCTCTCAAAATCAAAACATTGTTTCAAAGCATAAAGTAAAATCTCCAATGGCTACTGCAGAGACTCGCTCTCCGCTGTCCATTGAGATGGTAATCTCGTCATGCTTCAGCTGCCTTGTCGGCCTGAAACCCTGTAATGTATAACAAACATGATCAGTAGTTCCAGTATCCACTAACCAAGAATGGGTAGAAACCGATGCTAGACATGTTTCCATTATAAATGCACATGACGTACCTTTTCCAGTCTTCCTGACTTGACAATCATTCATCCAATGACCAGCCTTGCCACACCTAAAACACTTGTCCCTTTTAGCAGGCACGCCCAATGTCCTTTTTGACTTTCTCCCTGAAGTTGTACCTTTGACTTTCTTCTTAAACATTCCTTTGAGCCTCTTGCCACTCAGCGCAACAGGACGGTTACTAGAAGTAGCCAAAGCAACTTTTTCTGGTTGCAGCAGTGATTCTGCTGCCATCAAGTCATTGAGTAACTCGTTAAGAGTGTACTCTTTCTTGTTCGTGACAGCATTCAGTCTAAAGTTCTCAAAGAACTTTGGTAGAGAGTTGAGGATGATATCAACCTACGCCTCCGCATCGTTACCACCTCGGTGCAGCTTGAGCTCATCCATAAGATGAGTCATGCCGACCACGTGCTCTCTAACCGAGCTTCCTTCCGCCATTTTCTTTCCCACGATTTCCCTCATGAGATTGAATCTGACAGCTCGGTCGTACTCACCATAGGTCGCTGTGAGGCTGTCCATTATATCACTAGCATTATCATATGAATGATGCTGTTGTGCAAGTACCTTGGACATAGTAGTCATCATATAGCATTTCACTTTATTATTTAACTTGAGCCACTTGTTATAGTAGCTCCTTTCTTCATCAGTCGATGCATTAGTGGGAGCAGCCGGACGAGGCTTATCAATGACAGACTTGTGTTCCTCTGCAACAAGGATGTAATCCAAGTTGCATTTCCATTCATGGAAATTCGGACCGGTTAATTGGTTTTGTGTTAAGATATTGATTACATTTGGTAAAGACATGTATGAAAATAATAAATTAAAGCAGAAATTAAAACATAGTCACAAACAATTGAAACAATTAAATATTGAAACCTTATGATAAAGCAATATTAATGTTTCCTCCGATTTGCCTAAGTATTACTATTGCAAGCCACACATGTGGACGTTTACAACAAAACACTTAACCAGACTGCATCTTTCAATTCCAGTCCTTTAATTCCAATCCATGCCCAGGTTCCTTAGTCAAATGGAATTAAAAATTAGAGACTAACATCAGACCATATTATCTTACTGAGCAGGGACGTCACAAATGAGTTTTACTCTGGATAACATCTAAGCTAGCTTACCACCAAAGCCAACCCTCTCATATAAGGATCTACTAGAACACACCTGATCCCTGTAATAAGGTTGTCTCATTTAATTCAATCCCTAGAGAACTTATGAAAATTCAATACGCAAGCTACACATGTCGACGTTTAAGCATGAACTCCCACTTCTCACATGAAATAAATGTTTGTTTTAAGAAATCCTATCTATTAGAAGTTATGAATAATAAATTAAGTAAGCTACACATGTAGACATTTACCTAATAAATTACCCACTTCCAATAAAGGATCGCTTTGTGGAGGTCTTACTAAATTATGAGCTTAGTAATTTTTAATTCATAAGGTTCAATTGCACAGATTATTTTATGTAGCCATAATTATAACACTGCTAAAATTCTATCATGCATAGCATGAACCCCGAATTTATAGTTATAATTAATTACACAAAATAAATCACATAGCATGTTTTGAAGCTGTAAATAAAAGCAGTAAACGTGCTCTATTATCTACAACATGCTCATATGCTACGCAATTAATGTAAACACATATATCATGCGAAGACAGATAATAAAACAATTAAAAAATGTCCTCGTGGCCCCCATGATTGAAAAAAAATAATAATTCTAACTATTACATGTTGGAATTATTTTTACAGATCTTCAACTGGGCTCCCACTACTTGGACTGTGATCTGAATTTAATTTCTGAATCTAAGCCTCCAAGATTTGATTCATCAAAAAATTGGACAACTGGGCCAGTTAACCAAATCACAAGCGTAGGCACACATTGTAAGCCCAATAGCCTGCGAGAACTTGGCCCGATGAGTCACCACTGGCGAACCACCGCCGCTGCGAGGGCTCTCGGAATTGTGCAACAGCCATTTACATACGTGCAAGGTTGCAGCTCGCGATTCCGCCTCCTCTAGCTGTCGCCCGTTTCGCATGCTGCTGCCCTGCCTTGCCCTGACCATTGCCCGAACCACCGTGCACCATCTTTTCCACCGTCGCCCACCACGACTCGCCAGAAAATGCACAGGGAGCGCGACGTGAGAAACGCGCGCTCAGCACGCAAACCCTAGGATTTGCTTTGCCCCCGAGCGCGCGAACCACTGCGCCGCACCGCCCCCAGCCCACGCCCCCGTTCCACGAGCAGTGCCGCGCATCACCACCTTCGCCTCGCCGCCGCCGCCCAGAGAGCGCGTGCCTGCTGCCGACGAACGTGCACAGGGCAGCGCGGGTGTTGCGCACGTGCCCAACCCGCTATTGTTCGCCGTCCCGGCCAGGTGGCCGTCTTCCCGCATCGCCGTCCCAAGGCCCCATCACTGCGCCTCGCCGGCTTGGCCGCGCGGCTGCTTTGCATCGCGCGCGCGCACCGCGCGCTGAAACCCTAGGGTTTCTGCGCTGCTGTCATGGCTGCCGTGCGCCTGCACCTGCGCCGCCATCGTGGCTGTCGTGCGCCTGCATCGCCATGCCTTTGCCGTACGCGACCACCGTGCACGGCCTGCTACCGTGCTGGCGCTGTCGTTTGTCGTCGTGCGGTCCTTCATTCTTCGTGTTCTTCGTTCTTCGTTCTCCGTTTTACAGATTTAATTTTTAAAATAAAAAATTACATTGAATAAACCTAATTACAATTTAAAAATGTAAATCTAACCACAGATTTATCTCGTGGGTGAAAAATGAATCCTTATAAAGGAGCGGATTAACCCGAGAACCACGAGGATGAAAAACATAACCCTACAATCCAAAACTCATGCAATCATTCAATAATAATTATCATGCAAATAATAGGCAATTTTATTTTTTCCGATAGAGCCAATTAATTAAACTTGGCTCTGATACCAATTGAAGGGATTCATGAACTAAATTACGAAGTCTATTTGCTAAGGATCGTTAATTGGAATATCAAAAATTAATTGATATGCCTATTATTAATCCTAGCATGCTCCTATTGAATATGCATAAGGGGGTTTATGCGGAATACCTGGATTGCAAAATCCTGAAGAACGAGTGCACGGAGATTCCTCTTGATCTTTTTCCCACGCACAAAGATAAATTTCCTAACATATTGAGGAAATAAATCTTATGAAAATTGATAAGTAATTTCCCAACTCAATCTGCATATCTGGTGAAGATTCCCTTCAAATTCCTTGCCCGATTGAGAAGCAGAATTTCCTCCTCGTTTCTTAGATCAATCGATCACCACAGCTCCAAAAGTCTGGTTTGCTGTGTGCAACTTATGATCTTGTGGTGTGTTGAGATCTGAGGAACTGAGGACTATTTATAGGAAAATACTGGACTTCTATTGGGCTTGAGTTTCATGGGCCAGACCAGGGACCAGAATGGAAATAGTAAATAAGGCCTATCAATAATTAATTCCCATATTAAACCCAGAATATAATTAATTAATTAATATTGATTCATTCAATCAGAGAATCAATATTGTCCTACATATTTGCTACCACGTTTTGAGGTACGGGTTGCATGGGCTTGGTTTATCACCACATTTTTGGTTACAGACATTCGTTAATTAATTTAAGCTCTGACAAGCTATTTAATTAATTAACATCTTATATTTCAGAGTCAATCCACTCAAACCTTTTCACTTATTCTTGAACTTAATCAGCCTGCAGAACTTTAGCATAACGAACCTTATGAGTTGCTCTGGGAATTTCACCATCCTATACTGGATTTGGTTACCTAGTTCCAGTACCAGACAGTGATACACAAACTTCTATTACCCAAGATACAGATATACAAGCTCAATCAGAGCCTTTCACAACAACTCAAAGTAATACACAATCTGCTTATACTTCTGTACCTTCATATAGGCTTAGGATCCTATCAAGCCATAGAGATCTAGATTCTTTTAATGTAAGATAAAAGAATCGATCTCGACTTAGGTCCTTATCAATATGTGCCCCACACCAGCATACCAAGGCATCAAAGATAAGATGCTTATTACTGCTTATGCAGCAGCCTACACCGACAGTTTATCTTGGAACTGTCTCAGCTGTGATAACCATTTATATCTCGCTAGGTGAAACGATCCATACGATCTTCCATGATCTACTACACACCTTATGATCTCCCTATCAACGAGATAAGAGGATAATTGCGTTTGCGATACATGTTTGTTAATTCAGACAGGAGATGAACATACAACATTTATGATTCCCAGTATATTAACCAATCGACCTTGTACATAATATACCAATCATAATGCTTCCAGTATATAAATTCATCAGTAGTTGTTTTAGGTTGTTTGCATGTTGCATGATTGTGTGTTGTGTGATGCACCCGAACTAGAATTGAGATTTATTTTTGATGAACTAGTGAAGTTTGTTTCCTACTTGAACCTATAATAAGGCGGAATCATTGATATCAAAACATGCTTAGGTAGAACTTTTGAATTGCCGAGTTTTATGTGAGTTAATGCTTGAGAATTGACAAAATCTGTGAGAATTGAGCTATGATATTGTCAAATCTTTTTGATTGTGAGAGGCGAGATTGAGTGTGAGAAATATAGAACTTGCATCTATTCTGTATCTATTAGCATGAATTTTTGACTTGAAAATGATATTAGACCATCGATTCCTAGTCTTACCTAGCACATTGGGGGTATAAGGTGTTATTTTTGAATCAATATTTGCCTTTCATATCGTTGTTCTATGTGATTGAGCTTAATTGAAGAATTTCTTTGAGATATAAATAGTACTAAGTTTGGGGGATGTGTGTCTGAGGGTGAATATTGTGTTGTGAGTGTGGGTATCGGAATTGGTGTTTTGCTGAATTGAATCCCGTTTGTTGAGGCAAAGGAAAAAATTGAAGAGTTGAAAAGAAATGCAAGTCATGAAAAATGAGCACCAACGAAAAATATTTTGTGAAAAAAAAATGAGAAAAAGTGAAACATGCAAGGGCATGAGAAAAATAAAAGAAAAACAAAATTGAAAAAAGAGAAAAAGAGAAAAAAATAAGAGAAAGTGAGTCGAACAAGCCTCGGGATTGGTTGTTTGGAGTAAATGCTTGGAGGTTTTTGGAATTTGAGGAGTTTAGTTAATTTGGCATAAAATCACCTACCTTCTAGACAACCACGTTATAACCAAATCAAAGACCTTCTTGATTCTAGAATCTAGCTCATTGTAGTATAGTGGTGAGATAGGATGCAAGCTTATGGAAATCAAACTTCATATCTCGTGCTTGAGTGAATGGTCCCTAAACACGAGAGAGAGTGAATTGCATTGCTTATATCTATCTTGATTTAGAGGTTTGAGTCTCTTGCATTAATTGTTCCACATATTTAGCTGATAATCTCATTTGATTAAGGCATGGTAAGATGAATTTGATGAGCTATGAGGTATTGCACTAGGTAGGATGATTTATTTACTTTGTTTTGATTGAGGATAATCAAAGGTTTAAGTTTGGGGGATTATGATATGTGTGTGAAATGATCAATTTATCGAGGTGTTTGAGTGCTTGTTTGTGTTTATTTCACCACATATCATAGGTTTTTGTTCATTTTTGTCGTGTTTTTATGTTTTGTCGTGTTGATGATGTGTAGGGAAGAAAAAGAGCATAAATAATCAAGTTTAGCCAACTTTTGGTGGAATTTCGACCCATATCTTGCACAAGATTTGGAAATCTCGACCTGGAGGGAGTAGAGGAGCAACAGGGTGAAAACATAGCCAAATCTCAGCCCAGACCAGTTTGGGTTCGGCTGAGATTTGCCTCTGTAAGGTAGATCTCGACCGAATCATGCAGAGCTAGGCTGAGATCTGGCTTACAGAGGCATATCCCGGTCGAGCCAAATAGGTCTGAGGCGGGATCTTGCAAATGTTTTGCAGTTCTGGAGAATCCCGGGCGAGACGGATCAGTCTGTGGCAAAAATTGGGGTCTGCTCACTAAATATAAAAGGTGGAGAAACGCATTGGGAAAAAACATTTGGCAAAATTTAGACGGTTATTCACTAGAATTTCACTTCCAAGTCTAACTAATCCTCAAGGAAGGTGGATCAAAGCCAAATCCAATCCGAGGAGAGAATATATGAAGATCAAGGCATAGACAAGATCAAATCCACAACATTTGGGGGAAATTCTTTACCTATTCTATATTGTAATGGATTTGTGTAATCTTTCTTATCAATTGAACCAAATTGAAGGTATGTGTAGCTAAATTCTCTTGAATATTGGTTAAATGAAGCATTGGATCATTTGATTGAGATTGGATGTATGTTTACCTTCACCTAATTGATTGCACACACTACAGCCTTTATCCTAATCACCTAGTGTAGGCATTAACCAGCTTTGTGATTCTTAGAATCGAAATTACAGCCAATATGCGGATCTAGGGGCCGTGAATAGTGTGGTAGCATATTGGTATTGATCCAATCCCTGTGCGGTGATAGCCTATAAGTCGATAATCTACGATCCATTTGGAGTGTGGTTAGGTTAGATAATGTAACGGTTTGAGAATTTAACCTCATCTACTCCTATTTTGACGGTGGTAAGGGGATTAGGAAGTCTAGGGTAGATTGACCATAGTTATATGGATTAAATGTTTGTTTGCTGCACTTAATTCAATCTTTGTTGATTCATTGTGGATTTCAAACCAATATCCTATGTTACACAATTTGTTGAACTAGATTGCTTTGTGATTAATTTTTACAATTGCTTGATAGAGTGTGGAGGTGATTGAATGATGATGATGATGAATGATGTTATGTTTTATGTTTTTGTTTTGCTTAGTTAGATTGCTTAGTTTTATTTCATTTCCAAGAATAATCACAAAACTCAACAACTATTACAAACATAGATACAAAAGCAACGTATCACTAACTAGTATTCTAGCAGGAGATCTGAGAAGTATCCTGATTAATATTTTATTCTTGTATCATGTTAGTTGTGAGATTAATACGACTATCATAAACCACTGAAGCACGGAGCTGGTGAGAATGGATCTGAAGCAATTGCACATACATGCCTCTCGTTGGGCACTCGGGATAGCCAGGGTGAACATTTTGTACTTGTATACTTCCATATGGTTCTCCAGGTCAATAGTCCAATCATAAAGCACAAAACTCGATGGAGTGAACGGTGCAAGTAGTTCGGCTTCCGCAATTTCCTGGGTCATCCTTTCTGGTGGTGGGAGTCTGCGGATTCTTGCGATGAGAGATTCAAAGTAGCTCAATATCTAGTCAAACTGCCGCTCTATCTGAGTGAGTGCGGTGTTGTTGCTTAGGTTGGGTGATGGAGATCTAATTGGCAAGATTTATCAAGACATGTCAAGAATATTTATTGAAGATTTGATTTATCTTGATAAGATTTGGTAATTAGTTATTTAAGTAATTTTGGATTATATCTTTTAGATGTATTTTATTTCGTTAGTTTATTAGAATTTGATTTCCTTATTAGATTAGGATTTGATTTCCTTGTGAAATTAAGATTTGATTTCCTTATTAGATTAGGATTTTAGGATTTGATTTCCTTGTGAAATTAAGATTTGATTTCCTTATTAGATTAGGATTTGATTTCCTTATTAGGATTTGAGTTTGCCTATATATAGGCCTTGTTATGGAACAAATAATTTAGTTTTCAGTTTAATAAAATTTTTTAGGTTTTCTCCTTCATTTCTGAGAGCTCAAATTTTCGAAATTCCTATTCATCCATAGGGTTTTGATTTCAACTAATCAATTGGACAGTCATATCCATTGGTGGTGTCTTCACATATATCCTTCGTTGTTGGGTCAATCCGCTTCTTGGGTCATAGGAGAATTATTCTGGACTACGGTACTTAAAGATTTTTGAATCCAAAGGTGTGGGATCCTTCATCTTTAGTTTTCGGTTTGCTTCCGTGTCATATCTGAGTTCGCTCGTCCGAGTTCCTGGGCTGCGATCTAAACCTTCCCCGCAAGGATCATAACATTGGCGGCAATTTCCTGATTCTCTTGTGCCAGGGGATTCTCGATAAGAGTTTGCAGGGTTGTCCGTGCATTTCCCGCCCCGTCAGTATGGTTGAATTCCACCTGCAGGTTTTGGGTCATGGTCTGACGCACCCTACTGGCACTTCACAGTTCTTCGATGAAGGGATGCATGTTGACTTGTTGTTGTAGTCCATGGTTCTCGCGATCAAGGAGTTCATATCTACTCGACATTTCTTCCATTTGTGCTCCCATCCTTTCCATAACACCCCTTGTGGCCTGGACGTGGCTGACCAACTGGGCTACGTGCAGGTCCCTTGTAATGGATGGTGAAGGTGGAAGGAATGCCAGTTCGCTGAGTGCGGTTGGTGACTCAGATGCTCCGAGCCCGGCCATTGGCGGGCGTCCATGCTCAGTTACTGTGGGAGCTTCTCGTCCTGCGCCTGGGTTGGTTCCCAGTCTGCCCCTGTTGGCGGAGTGGTTCTCCCAATATCGACTTTGATTACGTTGGTGTTGTTACCATTGTCAACCATTTTCTGCAGAGAGAGTTCGTGCGATTCTTGTTCCTAAGGCCCCATGGTGGGTGCCAAATTGTTGAGGGTGTTTTCGTACGGATACGAAACCCCGGGAACTTGTAATCGAATTATACAGAAAATGGCTGAAATAATACTTATAAAATAACATATAACAATCGGTACAATGAATCAAACCAAATTTCTTGATAAGAACGATAGCGGTCGTCAGACTATCAGTTCGATGGGGGCCGATCTGACAGTCTAAGACAATTAAAATCTTGAAAAAGAACTCTTTTTAAAAAAAAGTGGTGTTACGAAATTTGAGCAACTAGCTTAAAGTGTCGAAAAAATCTACTTACAAGGGATACTTATAAAAATTATAGGCTAGTTAAGGTTTCCTATATTTCCACCAGGTGGGAAATTTAACGAGCTTCTAATTTATCAAAGTCGTCATGTTGCTCGCCCTTAGCTATTTTCGAGAATTCCTAGCCCTTATCCTCCTGATATTTAATCGATCTTCCGACTGTTTGGCAGTTATCCTATATCCGTTGATCAGACTGCTATTCATACGAATTGAACTTCTTTCGTCGGATTGCTACCTGCAGACTAGTTAGACTGAAGTGCTTTTTCCTTTGAATTGCTTTCTCTTTCGGACTGGCCGGTTAAGCGGGTTGTCTTTGTCTGGGCTTACCAGCTATTTTTCCTACAAAACTGTTAATGGATTGCGTTTTGGAGCCCTATGTGGGCCAATTATCATCGAACCCCAACAATAATTAATTAATTGATATTGGTTCATGCCACAAGAGAATCGATGCTCTCCTACCTCTTCGCTACCACGTTATGAGGAACGGGTTCCATGAACTCGGTATATTGCCATATTTAAGGTTACACACACTCATTAATCAATTTAGGCTTTGACAAGCTTACAAATTAATTAACATATTTTATTCCTACATTTTACCATTCAATTATTTTTCACTTATGCTTGAGCTTAATTAGCGTGTAGGACTTCCGCATACTGAACCTTTTTTAGCTTTTTAGGGAATGTAACCATCCTATACTTGATATGGTAACCTAATGAAAGAGCTAGAAGTCATACACAAGCTGCTACTACCCAAGATATAGAGATACAAGTACATGTAAGACTCTCCACCATAGTATCTCAAAGTGATTCACAAACTTGTGTATACCTCTTGAACCTTCATTAGGCTTCTAATTTCGTCAAGCCATCGAGATCGAGATTCGTTTAATGTCAGATAAAATAATTGATCTCTGTTAGGCCATATCAATACGTACCAAGTGCACCAACACATCTAGTGACCAAGATAAGCCACTACTGACTGATTGTGTCGTAGCCTAAACTGACAATTTATTCTAGCATTATCTCAGTTGTGATAACCTTTATATCTCGCTAGGTCGAGCTATCCCTACGAATTTTGTGATCTCCAACACACCGTATGATCTCCTTAACAACAAGATAAGAATATAATCTCTTGCGATACATGTTTGTTAATGTAGACAGGAGATAATAATACAACAATAATGATTCCAATATATTAACCATAAACCATGTTCATAATATAACAATCATAGTGCTTTTAGTATATAAATCCATAATAAGTATTTCGTCACTTTTATTGATGATTACTCGAGATACGGGTATGTTTATTTACTTCACTATAAGTATTAATGCCTTGAGAAATTGAACGAATTTAAGGTGGAAGGAGAGAAAAATCTAATCAAGACATTAAGTCACTGCAATCGAATCGTTGTGGCGAGTATCTCAATAATAAGTTCATGTAAATTTTTTAGAGCATGGGATTACATCCTAATGGTCTACAGTTGGCGATCTCCAGTAGAATGGTGTAAAAAAAAAAAAGAACTCTTCTTGAAATGATTAGGTCTATGATGAGTTATGCAAATTTGTCTATTTTGTTATAGGGCGATGCGTTACTAACAGCAATGTACCTGCTGAACCTGGTACCTTCTAAGTCAATTCGTAAGACACCCTCGAAACTCTGATATGGGCAAAGGACTAATATGTCAAAGATAAGAGTGTGGGGTTGTCTAGTATATGTTTTGTCAAAGGAATCTAATAAGTTAAGAGATAGGTCCAAGCTAATGTTATTCGTGGGATACCCAAGACAAATGACCCTGAGGATTTGAAGGTCGTTGTTAGCACCAACATGAGAGTCATAGAGGACGAGTTTTTGAAAAAACACTAATCCAAAAGTGATATCGTTCTCCAAGAGATTGGAGAATATGATGAATTTCCATTGGGAAAACCCCATGGTAGATTCAATATACCTGTGAACGTACGAAACCAACTGCACGCTCGCAAGTCCAAGGTTTCAAGCTACAAGTAACTGCACCAACATCTAACGCAGTACCAATGCTTTGTCGTAGTGGGAGGGTACCTCACCAACCCGAGCTGTATATGCTCCTGGGAGAGTCTTTAGACTTGATCCCAAAAGATGGACTAGATGATACCAACCTATGGACATACAATGAAGGAATAAATGACAAAGATGCTGAAAAATGACATAAAGCTATTGATTCAGAAATTGAATCAATTACCGTTGTGGATGTATAACATTAGTTTGCACCATATGACTCTTGGGAAATAGGTTGCAATTGGATATACAAATGGAAGAAAGGTTTAAAAGGTGAGATAACAACTTTTAAACCAGGTTGGTGGCTAAGGGTTATAGTAAAAAAGAAGGTATTGACTATGATGAGACCTTCTCATCGGTATCCAGGTTCAAACTGATGTCAAAATTGCATTTTTAAACGGGTACCTTGAGAAAGGTTGTGATATCTATATTCAACATTCAGAGGGTTATGCGAAGGATGGTGAATAACATCTTTTCTGGAAACTCAAAATACCTTTGTATGGACATAAACAAGCTTTACAGTCATGGAACAAATGTTTGATAATATGATTAAATCCTATAATTTATCACAATGCAAAAATGAAATTTGTATGTACCACTGTCAAACATTCTCCTATCTAGCAACAATGTGGCGGTGATATCAGACTTAGATGGTTATTTTAATAGTTTCAAATGAAGGACCTAGGAGACACTAGATACAAAATTGGGATTAAAGTCTTGCGTGATAGCAAGAAGAGGATTTTAAGCTTATCTCAGGCTGCTTATATTGATATTGTAATTGCTCATTTTAGCATGCAAAACACCAAGAAAGAATTGCTACCTTTTAGACATGGTGTTCCTCTGTCTGAGGCACAATGCCCTATAACAGAAGAGGAGAAGGATTACATGGCTGAAGTACCATATGCTTCAGCAGTGGGAAGTCTCATATATGCGATTTTATGTTCGAGGCAATATATTGTCTAACCCAGGATAGACGCACTGGACTATTGTCAAACACATTCTCAAGTATGTGAAAAGGACTCGAGACTATTGTCTCCTTTATCATTATGAGAATTTGTGCCCTGTGGGTTATATGGATTCGGATTTCTAGGCATACTAGGATGAGAAGAAATCTACCTCAGGCTAAGTGTTCAGCTTTTGAGGTGGAGCTATATCATGGAGGAGTGGGAAACAGAAGTGTATTGTGGACTCCACTGTGCAAGCTGAGTATGTTGGTAGCTTCAGATGCTTCTAAAGACGTGGTATGGCTTCAAAACTACCTCTAAGAGTTAGATATTGATCATAGTATTTCCAAGACTATCACGGTATATTGCAATAATCTTGGTGCAGTAGCAAATTCTATGGAAGCAAGAATTCACAAGGTGATGAAGTACACAGAGAGAAAGTACCACTTCATACGATAATCGTAACTAGGGGCGATGTGCAGTTATAGAAGATAGACACGAAGAATAATTTAGCAGATCCATTTACAAAGGGCTTACCACAAAAGGCATAAGAGGGTCATGTTCGCAACGTAGGACCAACCACATTGTGACCAAATGTAATAAATAGATTAGAATAGACACATGTTATACTCCAAAAAGTAATGGTATAATGCTTCGAGTATAAGTGTGAGATTGTTGGAATTGTATATATAAAAACATTATTATTGGTATATTAGGAAACATTATTTTTCATATATTGGTAATAGTTAATGACCTGTAATAAACAACTCATTTCTCAATTAACAATCATACGATGTGAAGAATACCATGTGGTGTGATTCCATTCATCACGCTACAGTGTTCGTTCTCTCGTGTATTCAAACATATATAATCAACCTTCATTGATTAATAAAATTAGACATGCATTGTCCATTTTGAAAAACATACATCCAAAGGAACACTCTAAATCACGAGTCTATCTAGAGTGTTTCTATGCTTGTCATGGTAACATTTTGCAGGTTTAGGCCAAATTCACTAAAAATCCGTTCCAAAAGCAGTAGATGTTCAAATAAACAGTCACAACTTCTTCCACACGTGGGTGAAGTGAGAGATTTCTGGCGACATAGAGGAGGCCTCTATATCAATCGACATGCCGTATTACGATCGACACAGCCGTTTCAACCAACATACCACATGTCGATTGATATGGCCATTTCAACAAACATGGCGTGCGTCGACAGTCATACGCAAAATTCGGAAGCAAATTTTAAGAGAAATCCAATATCTGCCAAGAAAGGTAAGATGGAAGACTCAAAATATATGTTTTGGAAAATATATTGAAATTTAGATACTTTGGTTTGAGATATGCACCAAATCTATTTTTATTCCATGTATAATTTTTGCCATTTAAAGCCCACACGAACTATATAAATACCCCTCTAGATTAGATTATTCAGTGGATGGGGACCTTAGTCCCTATATCTTTCTTCTCCTCAATTTCTGTAGTATTTTTAGTCTTTAGTTTTTTATTTTATCTATCTACCTGAAAATTCCTATTTTATATTATTTATGCAATTTACTTTTTATTTAATTTATGTGTTTTTATTTTATTGTGTCAAGTTAATTTTCTAGCAGATTCTAGGCTTTGTACAACTGTTTTGGATGCATGCTTGATTGATTAATTCATTGGTGATGGTTTGTGATTCCTATTTTCTTTCATAACTCTAAATTAATTGAAGGACAGAGAGGTGGAGATTGATTTAGATGTCTAGCAATTGATAGAAAGACCGAGTTGTAAATATTGATAGGTAATTAGGAATGCATGATGCGATATGTACCTTCGAATCAAGAAGTATTAGATTGTAGAGATTTAAATCTGTCAATCTGATGAGATTGATTAATAGGTGTTCTTGAGACCAAGAGGAGATAGTCACTTATTAGTAATCTAGTTATTATATCCGGAGCAAGCAAATTTTAACACTTATCTGATATCACACCTGTTGCATGAATATGATTGATTATTTATTTCCAAGTAATCTAAAATAGAAGTTCAACCCTAGGATCTGCGTTATCCTTTATATGCTTTAAATCCATATTTTTATTTCCAAAAACCAAAAATCTATTTTCTAATTGCTCAAACAATTTATCCAAAAACTATGTTTTAGTACATGGGTTTATTTCCTACATCACTCATTGTGGGTTTTACATTCGAGTTATAAATTTATTTGGCCACTGTTATTACAATTAATCTGGTAGAAATATCAGTGATCACTCTACAAGTGGGTTTGATTCCACATTTTATTTGGAATTAATGGATTTTCACCCAGAACTCAACAAATTGAAAAATTATAGAATATTCCAAAGGCCTTGGAATCTAAATTCGATCATTTTTAAATTCAAATAAATCTATCCCAAGCAAACCTTAGCTCGGTGAAAGAAACGGAGCATTCGGGTGCAAATTTTCAATTTAATGTATCACAAATAAACTAGAAACCCTAATTCATCATGCTCGTGTTTCCTACATAGGGTGTCTCAAAACATACCAGTAGGCACTTTGATTTATAACAATAATGATGAAATCATCCTTTATTTATTGAATTAATTAAGCTTAATCTAGCATAATTAAACCAGTGATATTACATGGATGGTTGAATTCTCCCAAAACATTGATGGAAGGATGGTTGGATGGAATACCGCCTGTGTTTCTCAAAGAGTGAGAACTCTTCTCAGATTCTTAATTAGACAGTATGAACTCCAATAATAGCTCTAGTAGGAACGAAAGAGTCTCGTGTATAAGAAACATGGAAAGCTACTAGGGCTTTGGAAACATCAGTGTTCATAGATAGTGAGAATAATTCTCATAGTATGTATGTCCACCGTAGAATCTGGTAACCTTCTCTCTGTGTGCAGCGTTTAGAGAAACGAGATGTTACCATTTGAGAAAAATTTAAAATCGACCAATGAGATGTTCTAAAACTTCTTGATTTCAGCATTGCAATACCATACGAAGTATTGTGGTTGGTATACGCTTCTATTGTATGTAAGTATGACACTTCTTCCAAGAACAAAGAATCCAAACTAATAGATTATTAAGAAACTTTATGTCTAAATGATGCAGACTTCTAGAACCCTCTGTCTTTATGTCCGCTCTTTAAAAGTTTGCGACCGATTTATCACTTCATCTCTTTGCATTTTTGGTATTGCCAATTTCCTCTTATCGGCTTCAGGAACTGGTTGTCGATATTGTTGGTAACTTGCTAGTTGAAAAAGCTTCGTCGAGATCTTGTGCTGCTAGTAACTTGCCAGTTTGCTAGCTTTTTAGTAGTATTATTATTGAGATTGTATACAAAAAGCAATTATGACTAAGTGTGTTCGTTTGATACACTAGTCTTCATAAATGTGTTACATAAACATAGTCGCTATCTGATATAACAAACATACGATACAAATTATAAAATCCTATTATCTCATCCGTAGGGATGATCATATGGTGTGTAGGAGATTACAGAGGATCTTATCAATCATTTGACCTAGCGAGATATAAATAGTATCACGACTGACGCATTCCCTAGATAGGCTGTTGGTTTAGACTGCAACACATCAGTTTATAAGTGAGCTTATCCTAGCTACATGATGTGTCGGTACATCTTTATGTATTGATGGATCTACATTGAGATGTGACGTTCTAATTGACATATGAATGAGCCAAATCTCTAGATAATTGTTATGAACTTAAACCTAATACAAGGCAAAAGGGCATGCACAAGTTGACCAGACTTTGACTTGCTATGGATGCGAGTCTTGCCTGTACTTTCATGCCTGCATCTTTGGTGTGGTAGTTTGTGTGTGGCCTGCTTAGGCTGGACATGCAGGTAATCATATTCGTTTTAGGATGGGGCCATTCCCTGAGGAGCACACAATGTTCATTATGCTAAACCCTGAAATAAGAGATTAATTAATTGTGGTTGATTATCATAAGTTAAATAAATTAATGAATGTAAGGAACCTTAAATATGTGGATCATTCAAGTTTAATGCAAACCATTCCAAATAACGTGGTAATAAAGGGGTGAGTCAACATTGATTTTCTTGGTAAAAGCAAATTAATGTTTTATTAATTAATTATGTTCTGGGTTGGACATGGAATTAATTAATAAGGAGGGCCTACTTTATTATTTGCATTTTATCCCTGGTCTGGCCCACAAACTGCTTGAGCCCATTAGGGTTATGGTTTTCAAACCCTAACACTATATAAGCCTTTCTCTGTTTAGATTAGATACAATATTATTCAATAAAGTATTAGAAAACACAAAAATTCAATATGTAATATTGAATTAGTGAGAGATTGGCGGCGTAGCAACACCATTCAAGGAAGGTTTATTGACTTCTTTGAGGACTAGTGGAACTTTGAAGCATGTCCTCACCAGATTTTTGAGGAGCAATAGAATAGATCAGAAGATCAGATCTTTTCGAATACTGCAACATTGATCAAGATCCCCACATCCGGAATCCATTGTCGTCGATCTAGATCTAGAGATCAGAAGCTGGAGTTCTGGTATTCCGTAAATCCATCCTCTACAATTACATATTAGGAGCATGCATAGGGTTTGTCTGGTTTATTCAATCCGATTTATTTTCAATACCCTAAGAACGATCTAAATGGCTAAAATAATAAAACACAATTCACGTTGTCTGTTTTAGACTAAGATCCTATAATTATAGTTGCTGGTTTCGAGACCCAAACTTGTGAGATAACAAACTCCTATTACAACTTGAAAAACCTTTATAGGACATTACAAGTTTATGAACTAGTTTCACATCTGGAGATCTTTCATTTCTATACATTTTAACTGAAAACTTGTTGGTTTGACAAATCAACACAAAACAAAAAGGAAAGTTACAATGCAATTCTTAACAATTTCCTCATTTTTAAATTTGTTAAAACTGGCTTAAAAACTAGTTAAGGGTTTGCGAAATATTTCCAAGTATGAACACCCCTTTAGCATAGTCTACCCTAAAAAATAAATCTTCCCCCTCAACACAATGAGGTAATATGATGATATTGCTCATTTAAATTTAAAGGCAAAAATGAGATTTTCAAAGATTTCAAGTAAATATACCAGTTTCCACAATCGTGTTTGATGTTGTTAAGATTTTCACGAATAAATAACTCTTTATTTGTTGTCTTTACTTTCACTCATTGTAATGGCTCTTCTTTGAATCAGTTGTGAAGCTTGTGCAATCATCTGTTTCTCCATAAAGCTGGGTGAATAAATTTTCGAATGATGTCTTCCAAATAGAGCAATTTCTAATATATAACAACTCAATTAACTTATACAAGGTTACAAATGTGAAATTACCCTACCCAGGTCAAGATAAATTGTCTGATTCAATGATTGGTTCGACACACCAAAACAACAAGTGATAAATTATTCCTTTGAAGGTCGTGGTAAGGTAGGTGCAGCTGACAGCGGCTAGAGTTCTGTAGGGGACTTGTGTCTACACAGCAACCTCTATCCATGGCTTCCGTGCTCGATGTTGAAGCTGCTCGCGACCTTTTTAAGTTGTGAGTTGGCGTGTGTCGCATTCCACATGCGGTGGGACAGACAACAACGATGAGTGTTGCAATTGTTGCAGGCTAGATTGACGGATTGTGCACAGTCGTCGTGGAGAAGGCGAGCCATGCGTGTGTGCGCATGGCGAGGTTTGAGTCTCCAGAACACCGTCGGCAATGGCAGCTACAACAATGATCAGCGACGGACATGAAGGTGGTTGCAATGGGTGCGCGGCCGCTGGTGGCGTTTGGAACGGCTGGCAACGGCAGGATAAGTGCTGGCAGTGTGGGGATAAGAGCTGGTAGCGGCTAAGGTTGACTGTGATGGCTATGGTTTGGCTGCCCGGGCTATGGCTCGGGCCCAACAGCTAGGAGGCAGCCCAAAATCTTTAAAATTAGGGTTTGATTGTGGTTTCGGGCCTAAAACCGTAATTTGAAGCGCAATAGCTGATTTTTAAGCCCGATTCAGATTTTAAGTCCAACAGAAGCCCAATTTAAAATTTTGTATCAAAATTTAATCTTGTAATAGATAGATTTATTTTATTTCCCAAGTAACCGCATCTGAGGGGCCACGGGAATTTATTTGTTTATTTATTTTATTCTCTTACTGATGTGATTTATTATGTGTGCACTAGTAAATAATAGGAAATCATGCTTACTGGTTTTGTATATTTACTATTTAATCTAGTTGTAATTTTTTAAATTATTGAGCATGCTTTATGTGATTTATTTTAAGTTTTAATTTGTGTCTATAAATTCCAGAATCATATTTTAGACGTGACATAATTTATGAGACATAAAATAATGTGTGTGCATGAAACCTTTAGAAATTAAAATACTAAGATGAATTTGGTTAATTTTCAAACTTAAAGCATCAGAAGTCCACAAATACGACTTTTCATTTGAAGTAAGGCATTTTGAAGCGTAAATGACTACTCGGGTAGCTTGCATTAGATATAACAAACTCGTTCGAGGTTTCCAATTAAAACATTTGTTTTAAGATGAGAAGTGGGAGTCTCTCAGCAAAAGTGTACTAGGATAACTTGCATTGAGACAACTCTCACAAGTCTCAAAGATTAATACAAATGGTATAACAAAGGATGTAAAGGTCATACGGTGTGGGTCCAGTACGTATGTCGAATCGCCTTTTATCATATGGAGTTAGGATTGTGGTTATTTGGCTTAGATTTTGCCTGGAGTATAACTCATTTGTGATGTCCCTGCTCCGGATAGGTGAACATGGTCTTAGTATCTCCAATATTAATTTCTTTTGCTGGCGGATACCTGGCATGGAGAGAAATTAAAGTACCTTTTTTGGTTTGGTTGAGTGTTTGCCGTAAACGTTTACTAAGTAGCTAGCGGTAAAATAGCTTGGGCAGTTGGAGGAAACATATTGTATTGTTTTATCTAAAGGTTCTATTCATATTTGTTTCAATCAGATGTAGTATGTGTTTACTTTAATCCGCTTATTTGTTTTTCTGATATGTCTATTATTGCATCGCTCGTTAATTCAATTGTACACAATTCCTTGACTAGTCCAAAATTTCCTAGATGGAAAAGTGACATTGTAAAATTATTGGATTCATTTGGACACTTTTTTGTTCTTTCTAACTCCGAGTCTGAGTTTGCTGACTAATGCATCTTCTGACAAAGAGCGTGAATAGTATGACATCTCGGGTGGTATGCCAAATGCATTTCATCCTCGTTACAGTGATGTATGGCTTCCACATTATATTATGCAACGTCTTGATGTAGTATATGGCGGGATCGATGGGAAAGCTAAATCCAGTCTTACCAAGTGCATTATAAGACAAGAAATGGGTTAGGGTTGTTCAGTGCGTGAACATGTGGAATTACTCATTCTGCTCATCGATGAGTACACATTAGTGGGTGGTCAAATTGATAGTGATGTCAAAATTGACTTGATACTCAACACACTACCGAAGTTATTTGATGACATCAGGATTTATTTTCAAAGAAACAAGAGCGAGTATACGGTTCACAAACTGCTCAAGGATCTTGTGTCGGCAGAAGTTTGTTAAGTCTTTTCAGTGAGTCGCTCTGATTTGCTTTCGAGTTAGAAGAGTGATGACAAAGAAAAAAGGGATGAAGGAAGAAGTGGGGGCAATATTGCATTGTCAAATATTTCCAGATCTCTTGCTAAAAGTTCTTCTAAGTTACGTCGTAATGATTTGAAGTGGAAAAGTTGTAAAGGAGTGAATAACCAAGGAAAGAAAGAAAGCAAGACAGACAAATGTGGTAGAAGGGTCACTAGATAGTAAATTGTCCAAGTTTGGTAACCAAAGGACAAAGTACGTCATCTTTTTCTTTGACTGTTGAAACATGTATAGTATCAGTTTTCTACTCCTTAGTGGGTAGTGGTTACTGAGGTTACTGATCATAGTTTGAACAATATTTTAGTTTTGACGAGATGTTTTGCATAAAACACATTTCCATTTATGTTACTACGGATTATCTATTATTTATGATAGAGTTATTTTGTCATGATAAATAAAAGTGTTTTTCGTTATAATTAAATGGATGTTTCTCTTCAATACTTGTTTAAATCGACAATGATCTATTGGATATTATAGATTCTTACTAGAGATGGGTTACATCGATCTAAGCAGTTTTAAGTAATTCGTGGAATTATGGATTTAATCAAGGTATTCCTAAGAATGGTGCTTATAAATACTGCTTAAAGGTGTATGATGATAAACAAGACCTTCGAATATGCAATTGAATCAATAGGAGTTATTTCGTGTTAACTCTGTGTTGAGTCTACTTCTGCAACTACCTTGAATAGGCCTTGATACTGTTATAACATAAGATATGGATATGTTTATCTAATTCACTAGAAGTCTTAATCACTTTAATCAAGAGCATTTAAAACTAAGGTAGAGAGAAAGTTAAACAAGACCGTAAAAACATTATAGTTCATTTATAATGGTGTGTATCTCAAGTGGTGTGTTTTACAATATGTGACAGAGCAAAGGGATCGTATCCCAGTTGACTGCATCTGTTGTCTCTCAATGGTATGGTGTGGACAAAATGAATGAAATAAGATTCTTTAAAGTTTATAAGCTATGCCAGCTTTGCAATTTTTTGTTTTATGGAATAGCGCCAAAAAGCAGTAGTGTATCTGCTTAATCTAGTGTCTTCTAAATCAGTTCCTATTACCCTAGTGACTCTTAACTTAGTCAAAAACAGTGATGGGTAGTTCAATTTTTAAGCTGATAAAGGAAGCTGATTGGTTAGAAGAAACGTTTAAGCTAACAATGCTTTATGCGCTATCCCAACTAAACGAAAAAATGTTATTTCTTTATGTATCCTATATACTTGTAAGTTGTATAGGATGAAACCACAAATCCAAATATGAGATTGTTCTTTAATGATTCGGAGAAGACAACACAAATCCATCAGGAAATACCCTGTGGCCAATTGAACATACCTCAGTAGGTATGGTAAGTATTGCAAGGTTGACTGTGCAAGGCGGTAAACCAAAAATTAATGCACATATAACTGACATAATAAAAGGATAATTGTTACAATGGGAGGTTGCTTTAACATGCTCAATAGTACTGGTTCATAGTAAATAGTATTTGGACTAATTTCCAATTAACGAACAATTACTAATCCCTTAATGCACAACAAAGCTGTTAAGACAATCGTTGTCATTTTATGACTTCAAATCATGCATTCAGAAATGAATCAGTAACATTTATGATTGTATAACTGGATCAAAATTACCAAATAGCTTTACAGCTATAGGCAGTTGATTGATATACAAGTAAAGAAATGTTCGAATGGTAACCTTGTATACTTCAAAAGTCTAGGTTTCTGAGCAAGGTATGTTTCAGAAGAAGACCTTCTCACTTTTTGCAACTATTAAATCCATTTGAATTCATTTATTCATAACAACACATACGAACCTAAGTATCTGGAAGGTAGATGATGTCATCCGTGTTTTCACAAACGGGTACCTTTAATAAAGATGATGACATCTACATACAAAAACCAGATAGATTATGTGCAGTAAGGTGAGCAGCATCTTGTCTAGATGCAAAGGAAGTTCATGTATGAACTTAAGGGAGCTTCAAGATCATGAAACAAACATTTCGATATTGCTTATAGAGAACAAGAGTTTAATGTACCACTTATGTGTCAGCAGAAGTGTGGTTTTCCTTGCACATTATCTAGATAGTATTTTCACATTCGGAAATGGTGTGGTAACATTATTAAGCATAAAGAGATAGTTATCTGAACAGTTTCAAATGTAGGACTTATGAGATTCTAGAACATCCTTTGGATTAAAGTTTTGTGTAACAACAATAAAGGATGCTTAGGTGTCTCAAGTCACTTAAATTGATTTTGTGGTGACTCGTTTTATCATAAGGCCAAGAAAGGGTTGCTACCTTTCAATATAAGACAATGGATGAAGTTAAATATCTGTAATGATATAGGCATGGAGAATAGTGATCAATTCAATTCTTGACAGGCACATTTATTTCTCAATGTGCCATGTGGGTTGAATAGAATCGGATATCCTGAAAGATCATGAATGAGGAAATTGATCTCTAACTATGTGTTGGCCTTGGAAGAGGAGTTATAGGAATTTGACACAGAAGTCTGTAGCAAATTTTTGTATGAAGACTAAATGTGTAAAAACTTCATGAGCTTCGTAAGAAGCAATATAACTCCAGTGTTTTCCTCTAGAGGTGTGTGTGCCAAGTATGCCTGATAGGATCACAAAGTATTGTGATCATTCTCGTGTAAAGGAAAATTTAAGGGAACCCAGGACTTACAAGGTGGTGAAGCACATAGAATATGTAGTACCACATCATACGAGAAATTGTCATAAGATACGATGTGTATAATATAGGAGCTATTGACATGAAGGTCTAGCAGATTTATTTACATGATGTTTACCTCAGAAGACTTATGAGGGTCACGCTCATATTCTGTATATGTAGGTAAAGTCGATCACAAGATGATGAACATGTAAATAAGATAGGTCTGATATAGACACACTGATATGTGCGTAAAATGACCTATATTTTGATGTTTGTGCATGCATATTTGCGTTCATTTTACTCCCATATCATATGTTTTTTGGGTGTTTTCGTTATGTTTTTGTGTTTTGTGTGATTTGGAGTGTGTAGGATAGGTTTGGAGCATAATTCATCATTTTGGGCTGATTTTTGGTTGAAAATTGACCGATCTGAGTTGCAAAAGGTGTAAGGATCGACCGACATTAGCAGGGGAGCAGCAGAAAGGATTTTAGAGAGCAGGATCAACCGATCCTGTATAGGATCGACTGATCTTGAAGTTCAGAGGAGATGCTCGATCGATCCTGTGCAGGCTCGCCCGATCTGGCTGTTTTGTGGAGATGCTCGACCGATCCTGTGCAGGCTTGACCGATCTGGTCTGTTCAAAGAGACATCTCAGTCGATCCAGAGTCAGACCAGGCTACCTTGGAGGTTTTTCAGTTTCAAGTCATCCTGGGCGATTCGGTCTCAGATGGGGCAATCCGGGGCTCTGCCAATTCATTATAAAAAGGGGGAAACTTGTATTTTTGAGGGAGTTTTGGCACTTTTAACATTTTTAGGAAAAATCTACATAGTTTCTCTCTTCAATTCCATTCTCCGTTATCTCCAACCCTAATTCAAGGTATCCAAGAGAAAATCTACAACTCCTTGGTGTAGAATTGAAGGCTAGAGAGGTAGATCAAGATCAAACAAATCCAATTGGGGAAGAAATCATTTACTACTTGTCAATTGTAATGGGTCTATTTCGATTTTACTTTGTATTGATACAATTGAGAGATGTGTTGTTCTAATTTCATTTGGAAGTTGATTTGGACAAGGATGTGTGAAGGTTAGGTTGGATTCTTGTGTGTTTACCTCCCTCTTTGTGATTAAAGCATGATAGAGCTTGTTTTCATTCAACTTGATGTTGGTAAGAGCCAATCATGTTGATAATTGACATAATCATTGCAGCCAATACGCAGATAGGCGTGTCGTGAATATGTATCTCGATCCAATCTAAGCGCGGAGGAAGTGCATAGGTCTAGAATTCACGAGCTTTTAGGAGTGAGTTAGAGATCGATAACGTGACTATTTGAGGTTTCTAATTTCATCAACGTTCGATTCACCGGTACAAAGGGGATTGGCTATATTAGAGTGAATTGATCATCCATCTTGTTGGGAAAATATTCCTGAACTATCCTTAAGAGTACAATGTAAAAGGTTTTGTTGGATCAAACCTTAGTAGATGGTCGATCGTTGCTGAACCTCAGCATAGCTTAGCAACTTATGTAATGTCCTGTATAGGGTAAACATCAAGTTGTAATAGAATAGGTTGCTTGGAAGAATCTCAGCAGACATTAGAAAAGCAAAAAAAGAAGACGAAAACTAGTGATAGCAGAATGCTGAGGAGTCAGCATCTGATAACACGTCACAAACTGCTAAAGGTGTTAGCAATTCGAAGCCAGAGAAGCAAAAGAGCATTTGCTGCGCATCAAGTCCAGTATGCTGAAAGATATCCAGCATCCCGTTCCAGTAAAGGCACAGCCAAGCAAATCTCAACAACTGCTACACCGCTATTCTGACCAACACGCGATGATTAGACTTGTCAGAAGTAGGTCGGAAAATCCTGTACGGAGACAAAAAAGTTGGTAAAAAGCTACCTGCATTTAAGTAGAAAGATCCGTTGTGTCTAAATGGATCTGCCGACTCAAACTTTGAGAAAATAACTATAAAAGGCTAGTCAAAGAAAGATGCAGGAGCTGCTCACTCTCTAACGCAAACACACGTACGAAAGTTTCCAAAAAGAGACAAAATCCCTAAGAGCAGTTCAGTTGAAAGGCATAATACCGAGATATCGAAAAGCCTTCAACTTCTTGAGTGTCCCACTACACATCTGACACTCATCTGAGAGATTCTTGAAGTGATTCAAGAATCTTCAATCATTGGGATCACTTTTGTTATAGAAAGTATCCAGCAGTCAATTTCTCGAAAGGGAATTGATTAGAACGGGCACTAAAGCCGAGAACGAAGGATAGTTCGGAAGGAACTTTAAACTCTTCCACAGGTGGTAAAAGCGAGTTTTACGAAGGTGCGCCCTTGACTCAGCCGGAGCCACACCTGAAAGGTTCGGAGTATCGGAAGATAGTCGTGGAGCAGACAAACCAAACGTTGGCTGCTTGCTTTACAGGAAAGGCAACTCTTTGTACACCATATACTTTCTTAGTGAAACTCTTAGCGATTCGGCTAAGGAGAGGACGTAGATCATTTGATCGAACCACTATAAACCATGTGTTCTCTTGTTGATTACTGTTCTATTACTTCAGAGCTACGACGATTTAACCTAGCAACGGAGTTGTTAGAGTATAACTGCAAAAAGTAACTTAAGCAAACTTGAATCAAAAACCCTAAGTTAAGAATAACCTACTTACAAGGAAACGCTAATTTTTATTCCGCTGCATTTCGTGTGTATATCTTATTGTTACCACGACGACTCTGATCTCAGGGACCAAAAAGTGGTATCAGAGCAGGAGGTTGAAAAACCATTGCTTCTGAGTCACTTAGGACCTAGATCTTAGTTTTTCCTTGTGTTTCTTGTATCTGTGTCTTACATAGCTCAGGTAAAGGCGAAAAGAATCAAAATGATGAATCACGCTCTTCCAAAGTACAACAAGGATGGCTTTGAAACATGGAAAAAGAAGGCCATGATCCAGTTGCAGAGCATTCATCCGGAGATGAGGGACATTCTCACGATTGGTCCTATAGAGATCATGAAGGTTATCACTGCACCCCCTGGACCCGCTGGTAGTCAACCCAGACCTGAGATGGTGAAGAAACCCTACGACGAATGGACTCTTGAAGACAAGAAGAGAGGCCAACTGGAGTTTATCGCCATGAAACTAATCATGGATTGTCTACCTCCTCTGATGTCTGACAAAGCTCTAGACTACAACACAGCAAAAGAAATGTGGGAGTACGTCTATGAAGTTTCTCAGGAGACAGAACAAATAAAGCGAAACAAGCTACAAGTCGCTGTAGACAAGTACGAATCCTTCGCCATGGTTCCTGGTGAAACCATTCAGCAGATGGAAGAAAGATTCAACACTATCATAGGAGAACTAAAAAATGTCAGCAAGAAATATGACAAAAGATAAATGAACAACAAGATAATATCCAAGCTCTATCCCAGAAGTGATTGGTTTTTCAAGATGACGAGCTTAAGCGAAAAGGGTTTGAGCAACATGTCTACCGCTGAATTGTTCTCTCAATTATAAAGGCACATGAATTCATCATTCAGCAGTCAAAGAAGAATGAAGCTGCTATAGCACATCCAAGTGCAACGAATGCTGGAACTCAAGAAGACGTAGCATACTTCGTAAAAAAGGACGCAAACAAATGGAAGCAAAGGCCGAAAAGGATGCAAAAGCAACCTCTTTATAGCATCCTACTGAGAAAAAGATAAGGACATGCTTTGAATGCAAATCTCCTGATCACTTGAAGCATGATTGTCCAAAAGTAAGTCCTGAAGAAAGGGAACGGTTGCGGCAAAGATTCGAAAGACGAGCAGTCCGAGCTGTGACCAAGGCGTTGCTGACACGGACAAATGTCCTAGATATTCTTGACAATGAAGAGGAATATTATCCCACTGATGAGGAAGAAGAAGCCTTAATGGTCTTCATGGCAAGAATCGTTGAGGATGGTGAGCCATCTGCTAATGCTGAGCAACCTTCAGAATCGGCCCTAGCAGTCGATAATCAAGAGGTAACATCTATAGCTAACACTTCATGCTCAGCACACACATTTGAATCGGAGGATTCCTTCTTGGATTCTGAGGAAGATTATCTTACCAAGCTATCTTTAGAACTTTCAAAGGTATACACCTTGAAAAATGCTATCGTAGAAGATAATTCTTCACTCAATCAAAAAGTCGCAAGCCTGACCGACGAAGTCGAAAGAATAAGGTCCAATAGCAAAGAGTTATCGAGACTTAAAACTGAATTTTCTGAACTCTCTGAAAATTTCAAAAATCTTGAAAAAGTCTGATTTTGAAAAACAAAGCCATTGAGAAGTGTGTCTGCGCGTATATGACTAGTCAGGATATCTTGAATAACCTGATAAGCCAACAGAGATGTCACGGTGATCGATCTAGAATTGGGCACAATTGTCATGATGAAGATGAAATTTCGAGGCTAAAAAGAAATATCACTTTTGTTTCTGTCGGAAAAATATTTGGTGATAGTAAAGAGAAGGATACAAGAGTTGCTGAATCATCAAATGCTAAGCAGATCGCTCAGCAGAATATCAAGCAGTCTGCTGAACCCAAGCAGAGTCTCAAGCACTATGCTAGACCTCAGCAAATGGTCAAGCAGAATGTAAGATTTCAGCAGAGCATCACAAGAGATGCTGAATCTCAGCAAAGCTTTCAATTTAGGTCTACTAAGTAGAACTATTCAGCAAACTCAAGGACAAAGGCTGAGCATCATGTTTTAAATGCCAGGAAGCCAAATCATGTCCTTTCTCCGGGAAGACACATTGAGCATCATTCAATGAAACCCCAATACTATCATTACACACCACATGGGAGAAACACCTATGTGAAACTCGAGTCAAGATACATGTATCATCAAAGGACGATGAAGGGAAAAGAGCACAACGCACAACCACGTACACATGCACATCAAAATGTGGGTTCCAAAAGGAACGATGACCCAAGCTAATCCTTCAGGACCCGACTCGAAACAGGGACCTAAATCAACGTAATTGTTCTTGCAGGATCAGGATTCAAGTGCGAAGAAATCAGGCATGTCAAATGAGTGGATCCTAGACAGTGGTTGTTCTGCGCACATGACGGTAGACGAAGATCTATTCTCAGATATTCAGAAATCTTATGGTCCATCTGTCGCGTTCGGAGATATTAGCAAGGGGAGAGTACTTGGCAGAGGATGCATAGAGCGCAATAGACTAAGGATTGTCAACGTGGCTCTTGTATCAAACCTCAAGAATAATTTACTCAGCATAAGTCAACTATGCGAAAACGGGTACACAGTATCTTTTTTTTTTTTTTTTTTTTTTTTTTGAATAAGTTTTACATTAACTAAACTCACACACACACTCACACACCCAAATGTCCCCCTGGGAGCTCGAACCTGTGACCTCTCAGTCACAGGAAAGGTGTTTTAACCACTACACCCCGAGCGAAGGGACACACAGTATCTTTTATACATTCAGGTTGTTCTATAGCTGACAATGCTACAAGAGAAGTAAAACTTCGAGGAATCCGGAAGGGAGGTCTTTATGTGGTCGATTGGCAAAGTGGTCAACAACATTCATGTTTTCTAGCACTAAGCAAAGAAGAAACCACACGGCTATGGCACAAAAGGTTAAATCATCTGAATTTTAAAACCATTAACCATATAGCCAGAAATGAGCTTGTCGCAGGTCTAGCTGATGACATCACATTTCGAAAGGAAGGAATATGCAAAGTCTGTCAACAAGGGAAGCAAACCAAAGCTTCATTCCACTCCAATCCAGAGAAAAATACTTCAAGCAGGATTCTTGGATTATTGCACATGGACCTATTTGGACCAGTCACTCCTCCCTCTGTAAGTAAAAGAATATATACTCTTGTGGTAATTGATGACTATTCTAGGTACATATGGGTTCGTTTGCTTAAAGACAAAGATGAGGTTAAGATCATCCTACTCGAGCTAATTCTTAAGGAGCAAAACAGTAAAGAGGTTACTGTGAAAATGATTCAATCTGACAATGGAACCGAATTTTGCAATGGAATCCTCATGGATTTCTGCGCAGAAGCTGGTATAAATCATGAGAGGTCCACTGCTAGGACCCCGCAGTAGAATGGTCTAGCAGAAAGGAGGAATCAAACATTGAAAGAAGTAGTGCGATCTATGCTAGCCGATGCTGACTTACCTGCTAAATATTGGGGAGAAGCGGTCATGACAGCCTGTTATACGCAGAACAAAAGTTCCATTAACGGACGATTCAACAAGATTTCCTACGAAGTATACAACAGGCGTAAGCCTAATTTAGATTTTCTACGTGCTTTTGGTGCAACATGTTATATTCATAATAACAGAAAGTCGAAACTTAACACTTTTTCACCTAAGTCAGATGAGGGTGTACTTCTTGGATATGGTCACCCCACTCACAAAGGTTATAGAGTGTTAAATAAGAGTACTGGAATTGTGGAAATAACATGCAATGTTATTTTTGATGAATCTACTTTAGTGCGCAGAGCTGTAAAAGTTACGAAGGAAATCAATCATGAGACTGATGATGTCAATGGTCAATTAATTCTGAATTCCTTCGAGAACTTATGGATTGACCCGACTAAGTCTATGAATGATTTTGATCCAATCCAGACGCACTCAGCCGGTGATCAAACCGCTGACCAGGCCAATGATGCCAATGATCATGCTGAGGCCAATCCTCAAAAGGATATCTTTAACCTGCTAGATGATTCAGATGAGGAGACTTCAAATTCTCCTACCGTTGCTGAAGAAGTAAATGCTGCTGAAGACCTTGGCACAGGAGGTGCTGAGTTACCAGCTGCTGAGATACCTACTGAAGAAGAAGGTCCAGATCATGATGTTCCTATAGCAGAAGCTCCAGTTGCTGAAGGAATTTCCGCCACGGAAGAACAAGTCACCAACACTCCAGATGTTGAGGATCAAGCGAATGATGTAGAGCATACTGATAATCGAGACGGAGAAGGAAATGCTGAAGAACCAATCAGACCAGCATGGCTGCGTGCTCATTCTCTAGAAGATTTTCTTGGAGATATTAATGATCCTGTTCTTACAAGACAAGGGTCCGCAATGTTTTCTTGTTACCTATCAAGTGAGGAACCAACTAAAGTTGAGGATGCTTTACGCGATCTAGACTTGGTAAACGCTATGCAAGAGGAGCTTGCTGAATTCTCTCGCAATCATGTATGGGATCTAGTAGATAGACCAGAACATCAGAATGTTATAGGCACCAAATGGGTATTCAAGAACAAGAAGAACGAATCAGGCGTGGTGGTAAGGAATAAAGCACGTCTTGTAGCCAAAGGATACAAATAGTGTGAAGGTATTGACTATGATGAGACATTTGCTCCAGTAGCCAGATTGGAAGCAATAAGGTTATTCCTTGCTTATGCTGCACACCATGAATTCTCGGTCATGGAAACGGATGTCAAAAGTGCATTCCTCAATAGAGAGCTCAAAGAAGAAGTCTAAGTTGAGCAACCCCCAGGATTTGAGAATGGAAACCAAGTCTATAAGCTGAGAAATGCTTTGTATGGATTGAAGCAAGCACCACGGGCATGGTACGGAACTTTATCCAAGTTTTTGCTTGACAATGGTTTCAAAAAGGGAAGGATTGATCAAACACTCTTCCGTATTAGAGACAAAGGAAGCATCCTACTTGTGCAAATCTACGTTGATGATATCATTTTTGGCTCAAAGAATCAAGATCTCTGTGACAAATTTTCCAAGCTAATGATGAGCAACTTTCAAATGAGTATGATGGGAAAGATGTCCTATTTTCTTGGACTTCAAGTTCAACAATCAGATGAAGGAATTTTCCTTCACCAAAGAAAATACACGTGGGATCTGATTGCTAAGTATTGTCCAGAGAAAAACAAGAGGTTAAGGATTCCCATCAGCAATGCGTGCATAGCAGATCTCGAGAAAGAACGAGAAGCAGTGAATCCTACCTTATATCGAGGGATCATCAGATCTCTGCTATATCTTACAGCCAGCAGACCCGATATATCTTATGCTGTGGGACTATGTGATAGATATCAATCTCAACCGAACAAAACGCACCTAGATACAGCAAGGTGAATTATCAGATATTTGAAGTGCACAAAAGGCTTAGGAATTTGGTATCCAAGAGCCGACAGTCTAACTCTGAGTGGTTATTCTGATTCTGATTGTGGAGGATGCAAGATTGATAGAAAAAGCACCAGCGGAACATGTCAATTCCTTGGACATAAATTGATCAACTGGTTCAGCAAAAAGCAACACAAGGTAGCAACATCAACCACCGAAGCAGAGTATGTCGCCGCTGCTAGTTGCTGTCAGCAAATTCTGTGGATTCGCCAACAACTTCAGGATTATGACATTTCTCCTGAATGTGTACGAATATTCTGTGATAACAACAGTGCTATGTGCATCACAAAAAATCCAGTACATCACTCCAGAACCAAACACATTGATATCCGACATCACTTTATTCGTGATCATCAAGAAAAGAAGGACATTGATATTCAGCGTATATGCACGGAGGATCAAATAGCAGACATCTTCACTAAACCTCTAGCAGAAACAAGATTCAAAGAATTATGTATCAAATTGGGCATGATGGAGTTAGACGTTGCCGTCGATGAATGAGATGTTATTCACATTCTTTCTGGTTTTCGTGGATTTTTCTTTAATATCTTCAGCATGTTATGAAGGTCTCTGCTAAGATAATGGCAAATATCAAAAACACCCCTCTAAACAGTCAGCAGATAGATTGTATCTGCTCAGCAGATCATGAAAAATGAAGATCAAATCTATCTTTTGTCATGAAGATATGCCAAAGATCGTGTGTTATACAACTATTCATCACTGAAAATAGACATGCATTGCAAAAAGAGGAACTTCATTACATCTTCAAAAGGAGGGACATTACAACATCAATCAAAAGGAAAACACAGATCTACTACAGGATTCATTATGTTTTCAGAAAGGCGACACTGGCTTATAAAGATAGAAATCAGCTCCTTGAAAGTTGGATGGACCGTCAGCAATCTCCGGAAAGTACTTCTCCATCAACCAGCTAAGCTGCATTCCATTCCGCAGTGGCACGAACGGATGAAGCTTGATGCTTACCCAGTCATTTTTGAAAAAGAATCTGGCCCAGTCCACAGAGGCAGCATCATCCATAGCCATAATCACCTGCCAAACAGTCCTTGAGAAACAGAGGTCATAAGGCTCCTCTCCAAGCAGAATACCATGGGCAATGCGAAACATCACCCTGTATGAAGTCTGGAGACCAGAGGTTGGAATGTCAGGGCTAAACTCAAAACGGGGAGAATGACACCATTTCTCCCATGCCACCCATTCTGGAGCCACTTCTTCTGCAAGATAGTCCTCCACAAACAAAGGACCTCGAGGAAGCCCAAAATCCACTGCAAAAGTGTTAGGGGTCCAACTGACAAGCTTACCATGGAACACCCCGTAAATTGCGTTCGGCTCGACATGGAAATCACCAAGGAAGTCCCTCAACACTTCCTCCTGAAAACGATTAGGAGTGGCACATGCAAATTGAGAAAGACCCCCCCACTGCAATGTAGACATGATCTTCACTGCCACATCACAATCATCCATATAATATCTATCCAGACCCGGCTCATCCAGACTCAGGTTGCGCCTGATATCTAAGGTTCTTGGAGGAGAATCCATACGTGAAGAAGGGAACTTGATTTTCTTGTAGAAAGAAAGGTTGAAAATATGAGTAAAGTAAGGATGGAAGTTGAGATGTTTGTATAATCTCGAACGGTGGCATTTATAGAGGATTTGCCAATTATGACGCGAAGAAAGAGAAAAATATGTCTGAGGATCACAATGATTCGTCTCTTAGAATACAAAACGTCGCGAGTAAAGGAATTGACGTGTATGCATGGAGAGTCAAATCATTTCAGCAATATTAAGTAGGAAGCATTGAAAGGTTCGAGGATCTCATCATCATTACGGTTTTCGAACAACATCTTCACAGACTCAGTAGAACTTCGAAAGATGCTGATGAATCTCGTGCAAGGTTAGCAGATCATTTTGTGCATTTGGGTGCTGAGACTAACTACCATCCATCAGCATCCTTGGACGACTGCTAGAACAGAAGCAACAACATATCCCAAATTGAGGCGGGATGACTCAAAATTCAAACTTGATGGGACCCGATAAAGCGTATTTAATGAACGCAAACGGCGGCATCAACTGAGGAGATGCCACGTTAGATGCACTTGAGTATTTCTTGAAGCATGGGAAGCCATATGGAAAGACGCGTTCTTTTTAAACCGTTGATCTAACCCCTTTCAGAATTTACCTCAACCGTTAGATCTCACATTCAAAAGTTTAACCCTATCGTGCTCTGATAACTATTCATTCTATTTCCTTCGAACTCCAGAGCAGAATTCCCAAATTCAAAATCTCTGAATTATTCGAGATTACTCAAAATTTTTTCTCAAAGACATGGCCTCCAATCCCAAAGCCTCATCATCCCAGAAACCTACTTCCCATAAACATCAATCTGAATCAAGTGAACCCCGTATCTTAAATTTTCTACCAAATTCTGAAGAGCCCCTGCATGCGCGACATGCACCAAGTTTTACCGGCATTCTAAAGAAGGAAGATGTTGAAGATTCAATATCATATGGTCAACTAGTTATGATGGCTCGGAAGAAAACACAGAGCGGCCACACAGAAGAGCAAAGGCGTTTAGCTCAAATCCTGAAAGATCGCACACTGTACAAACGTCTTGCTGCTGAACATATCCCAGATTGAATAATGGATATCCTTGACAGCGGACAGGTAATTCAATACTTATCCGCTGAACCTGTACATTTTCATCCGCATATGGTATCTGAATTCTATGCCAGAGCAGTATTGAGTAAGGATGGAAAATCTTTCAAAACCTGTGTTTATGGAACCATAATCGAAGTAAATGCCGAAGTACTTGCTAAGAATTTTGGTCTTCGAAATGAGGGGGAACATATATCTCAATACAAGGTAGCAGATTATGATGAAACGGAACGGCGTTAGAATCTGTGGAAGAAGCCTGGCCAATTGAAGGATAGGAAAGGTCAGCCAATTACTTTCAAGGCTGCCACCCCCATTAACGCCCTAAAAGATGAGTTTAAAACTCTTGCTGAATCGGTCATCAAGATGTTTCAATGTGATGTTGGATCATACTCTGAGTTATCTGCTAAGAAGTACGCTGTCATGATGGCTCTCACGGACAGAGTGAAGGGCAATTGGGCAGAATTTTTCTTTGAACGATAGGCAGAACATGCCATGAAGAATGATCACATGTCCGTTCTCATCGAACGTTAACATCGGGTTGAAAATCAGCCAGTTTCTAGAGTTAGTCATGCACCCCACAAAGATTGATCAAGGTGTGAAGCTCCTTCCCACTGATTTCATTCCAGCAACAAGGAAGGAAGCCAACTCTCTTGACTTCAACAAACCAAAGAAGTTGACTGGCAAGTCCAATGTCGATAACGATAAACCCACTTCAGACGAGGAAGTCAACGAAAGCTCACTAGGACATCAGGTGCAGCAGGCGGCATCACCTGTCACTGCTGAAGAAATAGCGGTATTGACTAAGAATGTTGAAACAGAACAATGCTTTCAGCAACGTCATCGTAACACTCGGTGATATACCTACCGAAAGGATAGAAGATATTATGGAGAAGAAAGCAGCAGAACAGCCACCGCTCGTGATTGGTCAACTTGCCCTTCAAATTTCATCTCAACAACAAACAAGAGTTGTGCCAACAGAAAAGAGGAGATCTACTCGTCAACGGCTGTTCAAAACCTCTGAGCTTCAGGAACTCGATGATGCCAAAAAGAAAGCAACTGCTGATCAAACTACTGGTACTAAAAAGGAGATTGACCCACCCTTGTCCTCTAAAAGTTTTGAGGAACGTGTCAAAGGCATATGTGAAACTAAAAGGAAACGGAACGATGCAAATAAAACACAGGAAATAAAAGCATATAGAAAGGAAATTGAAAGAATTACGTTTGAAGGAAGAGATTTGAACTTTGAACAAATGAAGCAATCTCACGATGAGCGACAGGCTCAAAAGAAGATGGTTAATTCAACATCAAACGAGAAAGCTGCTGACTTATTTAGCAGAGCAGCAAAGAAATGAAAGACAACTGCAGAGTCTACTCAGAATGGAAAAGAAGTGGAAATCCTTGTTAGAGTCACTCAACCTGCCAAAATAACAGAAGAAGAAGACGGCATGACTGACGTGGAGCTACGCAAGATGATCCACTCTGGAGCCTTCAATACCAAGGAACACTCCAAGGGCAAACAAGTTCAGATTCGTGAACCAACCAACGAACCTCATAAATGCAATAGTTCAAAGAGGGACGAACCACACAAAGCAACAGATGTTATATCTCCCAAGGATAAGGATATAGGGTCGTCCGGAACCACAAAGGAACTTGTAGACACCAACATGTCTGCTAACGAACCAGCTGCTAAGGAAAATATCACTGAATCTGAAAGCGAACCAGCTACTGAAGAGAAGATTGCTGAATTTGATAAAGAACCGCCTGCTGAAGCCGTGACTCATACAGTTGCTGAAGAGTCTACTGTAGCTGAAGTAACTATGCTGGACACTGCTAGGTAGTCCATGTTGCTGAGGAGACAACAGCCGCTGCTGCTGTTGAGGATCATTAGATGATACGATAGAACAAAAAGTCTCCTCTGCTGGATTTCTGGATGAATCCACCTGCTCATCAGAATCTGATTCTGAGGGGGAATCTAATGAGGTATTTGAAGCAAAAACCCTAAGGAAATTCCCCACATTGAAGAACGAACAACTGAGGATCCCATTTCATGGTTTACCTGGGAAACTCTTCCACTCTAGAAGGGTAGCTCAGTGGTGCGCATCTGTCTCACTTGACGATGATTCAAATGCCAATCTCCGAGATTGGAGTAATGAAATCATTGCATTTGTAGATCAAGAAGTCAGTAGGGACATTGTCGGGGTCTTCTATGTTGAAATTGATGAAGGAACAGAAGAAGACAAGGTGCATGGTAAACAATTTTGACGATGGAAAACATATGATTACATTATGCATGAACTCTGTTTTGAAGAACGGATGATTACTATTGTAAGGAAAAGTCTAAATTTCTGGCGTTCCAAAGAATTATGGGCAAACGAATGGATGGATCAGCCCTCCTGCACAAAATAGTTTATCGATCAACAGGTGATTGCAAGACTACAACCCATCCGTGCCCACCGAAAATACTCCGCATCCCTGTCACTGCCCTGATCTCAGTTTGCTCCAGATCAGAAGTCTCTAGCATACATACAGTTAACAAAACGACAAAGGTCTGCAATAGATGCTTATCAGAAAAGAAAGGCTTATTATGAGGAGAAGTTGCGAGTTAGAAGCCTAGAACTAGCCGCTCTTGAACAAGCAAAGGAAGAAGAGGCTAAGCGACAGGACCATCTCAAAATGATCAATTTTCAGAAAGACTATACTCGAGCTGCTGCCTTACTTCAAGCTTCTGAGGCTCAAGGTTCTGCTTCAAATCCCGATCAAGATGTAGTGAGTTACTCAATGGAAGTAGATACTAATGTGGTTGCTGTAGATACCAACCCAAACGATTGAAGTCGCTGTCCCAGAATCTGCGATCATAACAGTGGAAGGACAAGTCGGTGAACTTACCACCAGAGCAACCAGTAACGAAATGGTCGTTTCCAGCATTCCTATTGTTGCTGAACCATTACAAGTGAGTTTTCAATCTCTTGTCAACATGCTCCACAACGCACTACATCAACGCGACATCCAGCAAGCCAGATTCAATGAAGAAGTCATAAGAGAGGTTGCTGATGTACAAGGAGCAATCTCTGAAGTTAAAACCTCTGTCTCTGAGGTTCAGCAAAAGGTTGGTCAAGTTACTGAAAAGATCACACATGTGGAAGAAACCGTCTCTACGGTGCAAACAAATGTGGTAACTCTCAGCGTCGATCTTGCTGCACACAAGTCTTTCACCACCTCTGTTTTGGATGCGCTCAAAGAGGGGGAAGAAAGAAGGATTGCTGAACAAGCAAGGGTGAAAGCAGAGGAAGCTGAGTTGCTAAGGAAAGAAAAAGTGTTTGAACGAGCAATGATTGAACGAAGAATGAAGTTAGAAGAACAACAGAAAGCAGAACAACGAGCTCATATCGAGCAAATGGAGAAACTCTTAGCCATGAAAACAAGGAAGGTGGAATCCCTTGAGAAGCCAAAACCTCCACCAGACGCCCATAACTAAGGTCACTCACATCTGAACTGATTTCACTAAACTTGTAATTGCAATATCATATATGAAATCATCGGAATCATGACAAAATTTTAATGTCTAAATTTTGATTTTCCGAGTGCGTACAATAGTTGAAATACACTCTCTATGTATTCAACGAATCAGAATCTGGAAGATAAACCAAGAATGTTTGAATGTTTGTTGAATGATTTACTTATAATATTTTCGCTAAGGACTTAAAGCAAGTAAGATTCTGAGATAGTTTGTCTAGAAATTTCCTTGTAACTCAGAATTTTTCAATGCTAAGTCTCAGCAATCCTTAGTAAGCTTTGATTGCACCAAAAAGGGGGAAATTGTTGGGAAAATATTCCCGAACTACCCTTAGGAGTACAATGTAAAAGGTTTTGTTAGATCAAACATTAGTAGATGGTCGATCATTGCTGAACCTTAGCATAGCTTAGCAACTTATGTAATGTCCTGTATAGGGTAAACATCGAGTTTTAATAGAATAGGTTGCTTGGAAGAATCTCAGCAGACATCAGAAAACCGAAAAAAGAAGAAGAAAACTAGTGATAGTAGAATGCTGAGGAGTCAGCATCTGATAACACCTCACAGACTGCTAAAGGTATTAGCAATCCGAAGCCAGAGAAGCAAAAGAGCATTTGCTGCGCATCAAGTCCAGTAGTATGCTGAAAGATATCCAGCATCCCGTTCCAGTAAAGGCACAACAAAGCAAATCTCAACAACTGCAACACCGCTATTCTTACCAACACGCAAATATTAGACCTGTCAGAAGTAGGTCGGAAAAGCCTGTACGGAGACAGAAAAGTTGGTAAAAAGCTACCTGTATTTAACTATAAAAGGCAAGTTAAAGGAAGATGCAGGAGATGCTCACTCTATAACCCAAACACACGTACGAAAGTTTCTAAAAAGAGACAAAAGGCCTAAGAGCAGTTCAGTTGAAAGGCATAATACCGAGATATCGAAAACCTTCAACTTCTTGAGTGACCCACCACACATCTGACACTCATCTGAGAGATTCTTGAAGTGATTCAAGAATCTTCAATCATTGGGATCACTTTCGTTATAGAGAGTATCCAGCAGTCAATTTCTCGAAAGGGAATTGATTAGAACAGGCACTAAAGCCGAGAACGAAGGATAGTTTGGAAGGAACTTTAAACACTTGCACAGGTGGTAAAAGCGAGTTTTACAAAGGTGCGCCCTTGACTCAGTCGGAGCCACACCTGAAAGGTTCGGAGTATCGGAAGATAGCCGTGGAGCAGATAGACCAAATGTCCGCTGCTTGCTTTACAGGAAAGGCAACTCCTTGTACACCGTATACTTTCTTAGTGAAACTCTTAGCGATTCGGCTAAGGAGTCGACGTAGATCATTTGATCGAACCACTATAAACCTTGTGTTCTCTTGTTGATTACTATTCTATTACTTCTGAGCTACGATGATTTAACCTAGCAACGGAGTTGCTAGAGTATAACTGCAAAAAGTAACTTAAGCAAACTTGAACCAAAAACCCTAAGTTAAGAATAACCTACTTACAAGGAAACGCTAATTTTTATTCCGCTGCATTTAGTGTGTATATCTTATTGTTACCACGACGACTCTGATCTCAGGGACCAACACATCTAGGGATTAAAATGTTTTTACATCGATGCTCTACCTAATTAGATCACATCTACGTTCATTTCAACATCTGTTCTATCTCATATGAGTGTTTGTTTGTCTTGTTCTACTAAGTTTGTGAAGAAAATTGATTTGATTGTTTTGAGAATGAATGATGATTGTTGGTTTAATTTATTGTTTGTACATGTTGTTAGGTTCGGTTTACTTTGAATGCCTAGATTGTTAAAAATTACTCAACGACTTTGTATTGCTTAGCTATTACACTTTACCGCATAGATTCCCGATAATCTAGTGGGCGAAGGGAAGAAGGACCTGAATTGATAATTAAACCTTGAGTGTGCATTGGGATTTCGTGTGAGTTTTTAGTGTGCATCACATACTTAATAATAAGATAAACCAATGGTATTATGTTTTAAGTATAAGTGTGTGATTGATGGGATCGTATACTAAAAGAATTTATGATTAAGTGTGTTTGTTTGATACACTGGTCTTTATAAATGTGTTACATCAACATAGTAACTTTCTGCTATAAAAAACATACAATAAGAACTATAATATCCTATTATCTTGCCAATAGGGATGATCTTATGGTGTGTATGAGATCACAGAGCATATGAATTGTTTGACCTAGCGAGATATAAATAGTATCACGACTGAGATAGTCCGTGGATAGGCTGTCAATGTAGGCTACGACCCATAAGTTTATAAGTGAGCTTATCCTAGCTACTTGATGTGCCGGTACATCTTTATGTATTGATGGGATAAATAGTGACATGTGTCATTCTAATTGACATATGAATAAGCCATATCTCTAGATAATTGTTATGATCTTAAACCTAATGGAAGCCTAAGGGGCATGCACGAGTTGACCATACTTTGACTTGCTATGGTGGCGAGTCTTACATGTACTTTTATGCCTGCATCTTTGGTGTGGTGGTTTGTGTGTGGCCTGCTTAGGCTGGACATGTAGGTAATCATATCCATTTTAGGACGGGGACATTCCCTGAGGAGCTCACAAGGTTCATTATGTTAAACCATGAAATATGAGATTAATTGATTGGGGCTTATTGTCATAATTTAAATTAATTAATGAATGTTAGGAACCTTTAATATGTTGATCATTCAAGCGTAATGCAAACTGTTCCAAATAACGAGATAATAAAGGGGTGAGTCAACATTGATTTCCTTGGTGAAAGAAAATTAATGTTTTGTTAATTGATTATGTTCTAGGTTGGACATGGAATTAATTAATAAGGAAGGCTTACTTTATTATTTGCATTTGATCCCTGGTCTGGCCAACAAACTGCTTGAGCCCATTAGGGTTAGGGTTTTCTAACCCTAACACTATATAGGCCTTTCTCTCTTTAGATTAGATATAGTATTATTCAATAAAGTATTAAAAAACACAAAAATTCAATGCGTAATATTGAATTAGGAATAGATCAAATGATCGGATCTGTTGGAACACTACAGCATAGATCAAGATCCCCACATCCAAAATCCATTGCCGTTGATCCAGATCTTGAGATCAGAAGCTGGAGTTCAGGTATTCCTTAAATCCATTCTCTACAATTAAATAGTAGGATAATGCAAAGGGTTCGCCTGGTTTATTCAATCTTATTTATTTTCAATACGCAAAGAGCGATCCAAATGGCTAAAATAATAAAAGACAAATCGCGTTGTCTGTTGTATACTCAGATCCTAAAATTATCGTTGCTGGCTTCGAGACCCAAACTTGTGCGATAACAAACTCCTATTACAACTTGATGAACCTATATAGGACTTTACAAGTTTATGAACTAGTTTTACATCTAGAGATCTTTCATTTCTATACATTTTAACTGAAAACTTGTTAGTTTGACACATGAACACAAAACAAAAAGGAGAGTTACAATGTAATTCCTAACAATTTCCTCATTTTATTATGTTGTCAAAACTAACTAAGAAAACTGCTAAGAGTTTGTGAAATATTTCCATGTATCAATTCCTCTTTAGCACAATCTACCCTTAAAATCAAATCTTCACCCTCAACACAATGAGGTAATATGATGATATTACTCGTTTAAATTCAAAGGCTAAAATGGGATTTTCAAAGATCTCAAGTAAATATACTAGTTTCCACAATCTTGTTTGATGTTGTTGAGATCTTCAAGAAGAAACAACTCTTTATTTGTTGTCTTTACTTTCAGTCCTCCAAATGACTCTCCTTTTAATCAGTTGTGAAGCTTGTGCACTCATCCGTTTGTCCGTGGAGCTAGTTGAATAAATCTTCGAATGATGTATTCCAAATTGTGCAATATCTAATATATGACAACTCAATTAACTTATACAAGGTTACAAATGTGAAATACTCTACCAAGATAAATTGTCAGATTCCATGATTGGTTCAACATACCAACACAACAAGTGAGATATTATTCCCTTTAATTTCTCATAACAATTTACTACCAATTACTACCATTTCCTCCTTTTTGTGATGTCGAATCCAATTCCAGCAAAAGGGAATAGGGGTTGCTGTTTGTCAGTTCGTAGACAAAAATTGACTTCCCCCTAAACCTTTAGCCCATAAAATTCTGAACTTTCCTTTGAACAAGTTAAGGGAATGGATAATATTGCTCGATTAAACTGGAATAAGACATTGAGTTTTTGTCTTTTGAGAGAAAAATAAAAGTATTAATTATTACGCTAAAGAGAAGATTCATAAGAATTAAATAAATAACATCAAGATTTTCTTCTCCTGGAGCTCTTACTCTCTTCATTATCATAACTTATCTTTGGTATTGAGGTTAATCTTGGAGGTACAAAGTTGTCATCTTTTAAGTCTCTTTTGATGGTCATAACTACTATGTGACAATAGCCAGTTGAGCTGCATCTCATACGAAATCTCTTCTGAGTGGAGCTTGAGAATACTATCACATAAACGAATGAAGATATATTGTGCCCAATTTATTTCATCTCTGTCACTTATGACCATCATTGCCTTCTGGGTATCTGGACATAATTTTTGGATGTAATCACATCGACATACAAACATTCTGCTGACAATATCCAAGGTAGTGAAGTAAATAGGTTCAAGAGTTTTCGGGGATATATAAACATGGATTTTCCGTGGTGGGTCCTTTCCACTTCCTCCAATGATTTTCTTCAGGAGCTTTATCTCACTCCAAGTAGCTAACAAGATTCTCCCAAGTTGATTTTAATGCGAAGTTTTCTACTGTTGACTTGGATGAAAACTTCACAACATTGCCACTCACGATAGATGTTATGGATGATCCATCTGTGGTGATTCTGGCATTGTGAAAAAGTTAGGCGATTAGTTCTGGATTGAACAATTTTGGTTTTTTTTTCAACAAAACTCTTTTATGTGAGAAATCCCATCTTGAGGTGTAAGTCAAGAAGGCCCCTCATATCACTCCTCCAAAATTGTTAATCTAGACCAGACAAATTTAGAATCTTGTACCTGCAGATTCTAATGGTTCCTTTCTCAGTTGTGAGTGTGACAGTGTGGATGGTTGCCATTCGTGGATTCGAGAGAGGATTAATAGTAAAGGGTTTGTAGGATGAGGGTGATTATAAAGATAATAATTTAACACGTCCAAATACATCTTCAAAGACCTTTGAGATATCCTACCATCTCTTAGAGTTCTTATAATTAATGCAATACATGCATTATCTCGTCGTTCAAGTTTACAATGGTTCATCTTCCTATGCATCTATTACATCAAACCTGAATCATTCTAGAAGCATTTGAATGGTATAAATATCTTTGAATGGCCTCTAAGATCCTTGAAAAAGAAGTAGTTCTGAGGACATTCTTACTAAGAGCTAGGTCAATAAGAATTGATGGCTGGAGAAGGAAGAGAGTCAATTAGCTGGCTGACTATTAGTTAGGCATAAAATTTCTCACTCAGACTGATCTTAGTTACAACTAACATGTTTTATTTATCAACATGAATAATTTAAGTTAATTAAAAAAGTAGAATTTTTCCACAACCAATTCATTACAAATAGGAGATATAGATTGTTCAATTGAGTATAATGAATCAATTTAATCAATAACATCAATTTGTAAACTAAATACAATTTGAAACTTCAGATGTTTGATCACCTTCTCAGCTTAGTTTTTCTGCTTCATATCTTTAAGGAGTAGCTCCAAGTCGGATTATCTTGACATCTTAGTTGATAACAAGTTATCAACCTGCTAGGGAAGGGAAATGATAAGGAATGTTCTTTTTCAACACTTATGAGGAGATTTATACTTCTAATTTCCACCAACAGAGAAACTAGTGATGTCTATGCCGTCGGATGGTTTCTCTCAAGTTTCCCCATATTGACATGGATGTCAGGTTTAGCCTGAAACATCTCATGTTCGTGTTGCATGATCCAAGTAGTTGAGCTGTAGAAGCTTGAATCTGCAGAGCACGCTATAAAGGATCCTTTCACTAAGGATCAATTTTAGTAGTTATCCCTTCACTACGGTCAAATAAAATTAACTAGATCAATGAAAGGAAAATGAAAATATTTGAGAAATCGGATTTCTAGAGGAGTGAACACATGTAGAGAAGTTGAAAAAAAATATTTAAATGATGTCTGAGTTATGGTATGAGTGGACGGTTAAGGTCCTACAGAATTTATAAGGAAACAATTTTTTAGCTTTTTTTATTTAAAAAAATGGGCAAAAATTCAAGATCGGAAAATGTAGGATAGATTTGTACAATTGTTACATCTTCGAGTAGCAGGATCTAGATCTTTTGGGTAAAAGATTGTCGCAAATATCATGCCTAGGTTTTGGGATATCTAAGTCTAATTGTTGCGTAAGTTAGAAGTTAAATCACAACAGACCTAGGAAAAGTGCAAGATCTTATCTAAATCTTCCATTATTCCTTAGGAATAAGTGACTTCAATTGTCTTTGACAATCGGTCCTAGTAACTGAGAGCTTGGACCCAGTCGTAGTCCGCTACCGACTAACTACAAATAAGGTTTTGGGCATCCCATTCAGAATGATCTACCTAAAAGCTTAAGGTCCTCTCTGTTAGTGCATTTTCTAATAAATAACAATGCACTAAGAGCTTAGACTTAGCATGATTATCATAACTTAAGGAATGGAAAGAGTATGATATGATAATACCACCAGTAATTCAAATTACCAATAGAATTGGGAGAACTAGTGGACCTTCTTCAAGAGTTATTTCCGCCCTAGCCTTTGACTATCTTGTTCCCGAGATCAAGCATACTTTTGATTTTTTTTGTTTTTCCAAACTTGTGTTGTGATGGCGTGGTGAGTGGGTCAGGCGTTGTATACTTATTTATCGTCATACTGTCATGGTTCGATGTATTAAATTTGCATTAAATGTGGCGTGCAAGAGACTACATTCACTCGAATCTCCTGCCCACGTCCTAAATGATGGATTTATATGCAGAAAGCATTATGATTGGTGTATTATGTACAAGGTCGATTGGTTAGTATACTGGGTATCATAAATGTTGTATGTTCATCTCATGTCTGAATTAACAAACATGTGTCGCTAACGCAATTATCCTCCTATCTCGTCGATAATGAGATCATACGGTGTGTAGTGGATCACGGAAGATCGTATGGATCATTTGACCTAGCGAGATATAAATAGTTATCACAGTTGAGACAGTTCCAGGATAAATTGTCGGTGTAGGCTGCAGCATACGCGGTAATAAACATCTTATTTTGGAAGGTTTTGTTTGCTGGTGTGGGGCACACATTGATAAGGACCTAAGTTGAGATCGATTCTTTTATCTGACATTAAAAGAGTCTATATCTCTATTGCATGATGATATCCTAAGCCTATATGAAGGTACGAAAGTATATGCAGATTGTGTATCACTTTGAGTTGCAGTGAAAGACTCTAGTTGAGCCTGTATATTTGTATCTTGAGTGATAGCATTATGTGTATGACTCTCTGGTAATGGAACTAGGTAACCACATCCAGTATAGGATGGTGACATTCCTTGAGCAGCTCAAAAGGTTCTTTTTGCTAAAGTCATGTAGGCTGATTAAGTTCAAGCATAAGTGAAAATGTTTGAATGGATTGACTCAGGAATATAAGATGTTAATTAATTAAATAGCTTGTCAGAATTTATTAACGAATGTATGTTACCTTAAATGTGGGGATAAACCGAGCCCATGCAACCCGTACCTCAAAACGTGGTAGCAAATAGGTAGGACAGTATTGATTCTTTGGTGGAATGAATAAATATTAATTAATTAATTATATTCTGGGTTGAATATTGTAATTAATTAATTGATAGGCCTTATTTGCTATTAGCATTCTCGTCCCTGGTCTGGCCCATGAAAACTCAGGCCCCATAGAAGTCCAGTATCTTCTTATAAATAGGCCTTAGTTTCTCAGATCTCAACACACCACAAGATCATATGTTACACTCAGCAAATCATATTTTTGGAGCTGTGGTGATCGACTAAGATCTGTGAAACAAGGAGGAAATTCTGCTTCTCAATTGGGCAAGGAATCCGAAGGGAATCTTCACCAGATATCTGATTGAGTTAGGATACAGATCAGAAGATCAGATCAGGAGGATCGTCTTCATTATTCTCTCTACTTCTTGTTTCCGAAAATTATTTATTAATTTTTGTAGATTTAATTCCTTTTATCTATTAGGAATTTATCTTTGTGCGCGGGAAAAGAGATCAAGATCGAATCTCTGCGCACTCGTTCTTCAGGTTTCTAGAATCCTGGTATTCCACATAAACCCCCTTATGCATAATCAACAGGAGCATGCTAGGAATAATCATAGGCATAGCAATTTATTTTTGATATTCCAGTTATCAATCTTGGAAAATGGACTTCGTGATTCAGTTCACGAATCCCTTCAATTGGTATCAGAGTCAGGTTGATTAATTGGTTCTGTCAAGAAAAATAATATTGTCCATGATTTGCATGATAATTATTATTGAATGAATGCATGAATGGATTATAGATTGTATGTCTGTGTTTTTGTCCTCGTGGTTCTCGGGTTAATCCGCTCTTTTATAAGGATTCGTTTTTCAGCCACGAGATAAATCCATGGTTAAAATTAAATCTTTAAAATGGAGAACAAAGAACACGAAGAACGAGGGAAGAAAGTGAAGAACAATGGGTCGCACGAAAACGCACAACAGCAACGGTAAGGCAGCAGGCCGTGCACAACGTTCGCGTGCGGCACGGGCACGGCGGCGGTACAGCCGCAGCGAAACCCTAAGGTTTCCAGCACAGAGCGTGCATGTGCGACAGGCAGAAGCCGTGCGGCCACAAGCCGTCAAGGCAGGTGCGGCAGCCCCGAAATGACGGCGCAAGGTGATGGAGGTAGAGTTGAGATGGAAGCGACGATAGTGTGGGCGCGAGGGCTGTGCGTGGCACGGCAGAACCCTAGGTTCCGCGTGCGCGTGCAGGTACCCTGTGTGGCCCTACGCGCGCGCTCCAGCGGCCTACTCGTTCTCCTCGAACAGCATCAACGGTGGCAAGGTGGTGTGTCATGGCTTAGGGATGGAGGCAGGCGGCGGTCGGCGGCCGTGGGCAACGGCGCGGCTGAAGCAGGCGCAAACCCTAGGGTTTGCAGCTGCAGTCGGGGCGTGCATCTCCTCAATGCACCCGTGCATCTTTCAGCGAGATAGGGGCTCTGATGGTAGAGAAGAAGGTGGCCGGCATTGATGGGCGACAGCAGCGCAAGCCGGGGCGACGGCAGGCGAACGGGTCGATGGCCGTGGCGGCAGTTTTGCGGGCTGCAACCATGCGACGTGCATGCATGACTGCTGCATGATTCTGGCGAGTCCACGACGGCGGCGGGTCGCCGGCTGTGGTGGTTCGCCGGAGGTGGCTCATCGAGCCGAGTTCTTGTGGGATATCGAGCTTGCAATGTGTGCCCTGCCCGCGATTTGATTAACTGGCCCAGTTGTTGTAGGGCTGTTGATTAACTGCCCTAGCATGCTCCTATGAATTTAATACTCAGATTTGTGGATGAGTGATTACCGTAACTCCGTAGTGTCTGTACCGATCTTTTGCGTTTGAATTTCTGACTTTAATTCAACCACGCAATCCGATTTTATCTGCGGAAAGAGAAATTTGAGATCTAATTTCTAAGATAAAATCAAAAATAACAAAGAAGAGGAATAGAAAAACTTGTTCTCCAGATCAGATCTTTAGGGCTGTGTCCCAATGTGATGGGTTTTGTATACTGAAAGCATTTATTATAATGAGTATACAACAGTTTATTTCTCCAATCTGTTAACAATCTTACATGTATGAACAATGGTATCATCTTGTCTCACCTATAGGGACGATCATACGGCATGTTGTAGATCACAAAAGACAGTATGATCACTTGACCTAGTGAGACATAAACCTGATCACAACCGAGACAGCGTATGAGGATACGTCTGTCCGGATGGCTGCGGCATTGTCGGAATAAGTAGTCTGTCTTCGTTACTTGACATGCTGGTACGCAGAAGTGGCGTATTGATAGACCGCAGTGAGATGTATTCGTACGTCTGACATCAACGAATACAAGATCTCGTTATATTGATTGAGTCCAAACCCTAACGAAGGTTCAGGGGTTTGCACGGGTTGACTTTTGCTTTGACTTGCCATGGTGGAGAGCCTAAGTAACGTGCTCGTATATCCGCATCTTGGGTAACAGCAGTTCGTGTAGTACCGCCTGAGACTGGGTTTAGGTAAACATATCCGAGTAATAGGATGGGGACATTCCCTGAGGAGCTCAACAACATTCATCGTGCCAAATTCCTGGAGGCTGATTAATTTCGAGCACGAGTGATAAGGTTTGAGTGGTACTACTCAGGAATTATAAGATATTAATTAATTGTAGTTAGAGCTTGTCAGAGGCTCCGATTAATTAATGGATGTCCGGTAACCTTAAATATGGGGATTCTCAA
>JAPKLW010002875.1:40700-60277 GCA_026898455.1 Plectranthus barbatus | reverse complement strand
CAAAATATGTCATCAATCAACGCTTCCGCAGCGCATACCACCTAACAGTGGTATCAGAGCGAGGTTAAGGGTGTTTATTATCTGCTTATCGTATGCTCTGTGTTTGCCACTAAAAGTGGATCCTACGCATCAGAAAATAAGTTAGATTAATTTTCATCCTTCGGGATTCGTCAAGTATTGTTCACCACTTGGTGTTGTCCGGGTGAAACGATTGTCACGATGGCGGCAAAATTTGATATTGTGAAGTTCAATGGAAATAATTTTTCATTGTGGAAGATGAAAATTAAGGCGGTTCTCAGGAAAGATAATTGTCTCACGGCAATTACCGGAAGGCCAACGGAGATTACTGATGACAAGAAATGGGAAGAGATAGATGGTAATGCTATTGCCGATTTACACTTGGCATTAGCGGATGAAGTTCTTTCCAGTATTTCAGAAAAGAAGACAGCTAAAGAAATTTGGGATACTCTGACGAAGCTGTACGAGGCCAAATCGCTACACAATAAAATCTTCTTGAAAAGGAGGCTTTACACCCTCCGGATGTCAGAATCCACATCGGTTACCGAGCATATCAACGTTCTAAACACCCTATTTGCTCAACTCAGTTCATTGGGTCATACGATAGGGTCATCTGAACGTGGGGAATTGCTGCTCCAGAGTTTACCTGATTCCTACGATCAACTCATCATCAATCTGACAAACAACTTGCTGACAGATTGTGTTGAATTTGAAGATCTTGCGACAGCTATTCTTGAGGAAGAAAATAGACGCAAGAGTCGGGATGACAGAGTGTTGAGTTCGCAGCAAGCAGAAGCTTTGTCAATGACGAGAGGGAGAGCCCCGGAACGTGAATCCAGTGGGAGTCTAAATCGTAGCAGATCAAAATCGCGGAGCAGAAGAAACGATAAATGCTACGGTTGTGGCAGGCGAGGACACCACAAAAGTGAGTGTTGGAAATTCAAGAAGAATGATGATTCCAAAGGAAAAAGGCCAGAGAATGCTCAGGCAAGTGTAGCGGAGAACTCAAGTGATGGTGAAATTTTATCAAGCGAGGCTTCAATATCTGCAGGCGGCCGACCGAGGTTTGACGACGTGTGGTTGATTGATTCCGGAGCAACATGGCATATGACTTCTCGTAGGGAATGGTTCTATGATTATGAACCGGCCCCTGGAGGATCTGTGTACATGGGTAACAATCATACCTTGGAGATCGCGGGTATTGGTACTGTCAAAATTAAGTTGCATGATGGTACTGTTCGCACCATTCAAGGAGTTAGGCACGTAGACGGCTTGAAGAAGAACTTATTGTCTATTGGACAATTGGATGATCTTGGCTGTACGACCCATATAGAGAATGGAGTCATGAAGATCATCAGAGGCGCGCTTGTTGTGTTAAAAGCAGAAAAGATCGCATCTAATCTTTATATGCTTAAAGGTGATACGCAGGAAGGAGCATCGGTGTCGGTGGCATCGACAGGTTCGGCAGAAGAGATGACGATGATGTGGCATCGAAGATTGGGCCACATGTCTGAGAAAGGTCTCAAGGTTCTCTCTGACCAGAAGTTACTTCCAGGACTTACAAAGGTAATTTTACCCTTTTGTGAGTATTGCATCACGAGTAAGCAGCACAGGGTGTCGTTTGGTCGCTCTGTAAGTCGGAGCAAACATATCCTGGATCTGATTCATTCAGATGTTTGGCAAGCACCGGTTATGTCCCTCGGAGGAGCAAAGTATTTTGTGTCTTTCATCGACGACTATTCGAGGAGATGTTGGGTGTACCCAATAAAGAAGAAGTCAGAGGTGTTCGAAACTTTTAAAGTTTACAAGGCGCGGGTGGAGCTTGAGTCCGAAAAGCAAATCAAGTGCCTGAGGACTGACAATGGAGGAGAATATACAGCTGATGAATTTGATAACTTCTGTCGGTCAGAAGGTATCAAAAGACAGTTCACAACAGCATACACTCCGCAACAAAATGGAGTGGCAGAGCGGATGAACAGGACGTTGCTGGATCGAACCAGGGCAATGTTGAGTAGTGCGGGCTTGGAAAAATCATTCTGGGCCGAAGCAGTCAGATTCGCCTGTTATGTGATCAATCGGTCTCCTTCGACTGCAATTGATCTGAAGACGCCGATGGAGATGTGGACGGGTAAGCCAGTTGATTATTCTAAACTGCATACATTTGGAAGTGATGTGTATGTGATGTACAATTCGCAAGAAGTCACAAAGTTGGATCCAAGATCCAGGAAATGTGTATTCTTGGGCTACGCTGATGGGGTGAAGGGGTATCGCTTGTGGGATCCCACTGACCGCAAGCTAGTCATCAGCAGAGATGTGATATTTGCGGAAGACAAAACGCAAATGGTGAGTTTTGACAGCACTGAAAAGGGTCCGGAGACCACACCAGAGGTGGAAAAGAGTCAAGAAAGAATCGTGGATTCTTCTGAAGCAGAACCAGAGCACGCAGAGGGTGAGGCAGCTGAACTTCGCCGGTCGACTCGACAAAGGGAGAGGCCAGCTCATTTCAACGACTTTGTTGTAGAAATGAACAGTGCATATTGTCTTCTATCAGAGGATGGAGAGCCAACAACTTTCCAGGAAGAGATCGAGGCCTTACACAGAAATCAGACATGGGATCTTGTTCAGTTACCACAAGGGAGGAAGGCCATTGGAAACAAATGGGTCTACAAGATCAAACGTGATGGTAATGATCAAGTGGAACGGTATCGTGCTCGATTGGTGGTGAAAGGATACGCTCAGAAAGAAGGAATTGACTTCAACGACATATTTTCCCCGGTGGTTCGTCTTACAACGATCAGAGTGGTCTTGGCAATGTGTGCGTCATTAGACTTACACTTGGAGCAGTTGGATGTGAAAACTGCATTTCTTCATGGAACGCTTAAAGAAGAAATTTATATGTTACAGCCTGAAGGTTTTACTGAAACAGGTAAAGAGAACTTGGTTTGCAGGTTGAACAAATCTCTGTATGGTCTCAAACAGGCGCCGAGATGTTGGTACAAGAGATTTGATTCCTTCATTATGAGCCTTGGGTACAATAGATTCAATGCAGACCATTGCAGTTATAGCAAGAGGTTTGGTAAGAATAATGATTTCATTATTTTGCTATTGTACGTGGATGACATGTTGGTTGTAGGCCCCAACAAAGATCAGATCCAAGAATTGAAGGCCAAGTTGGCTAGGGAGTTTGATATGAAGGACCTTGGACCAGCAAACAAGATTCTAGGGATGCAAATTCACCGAGACAGAAGTAGCAGGGTTATCTGGCTTTCTCAGAAGAACTACTTGAAAAAGATCTTGCGACGGTTCAACATGCAAGATTGTAAGCCAGTTTCTACCCCTTTCCTTGTTAACTTCAAGTTATCCTCAAAGATGAGTCCTAGCAGTGAAGAAGAGAGGATGGAGATGTCTCGAGTGCCGTATGCATCAGCGGTGGGCAGTTTAATGTACGCGATGATTTGTACAAGGCCGGACATTGCACAAGCAGTGGGAGCGGTGAGTCGGTACATGGCAAATCCAGGCAGGGAGCACTGGGAAGCAGTGAAGAGGATTCTGAGATATATCAGAGGTACCTCAGATGTTGTTTTACGTTATGGAGGATCGGAATTCACAGTCAAAGGCTATGTAGATTCAGATTATGCAGATGACCTTGATAAAGGTAGATCCACTACTGGTTATGTGTTTGTTCTTTCAAGCGGAGCTGTAAGTTGGGCATCAAAGCTACAAACAGTTGTAGCTCTATCAACAACAGAAGCAGAATACATGGCAGCTACTCAGGCTTGTAAAGAAGCGATTTGGCTTAAGAGATTGTTGGAGGAGCTTGGGCACATACATGAGAAGTTTACCTTGTTTTGTGACAGTCAAAGCGCCTTGCATATTGCAAGGAATCCAGCCTATCATTCGAGGACGAAACACATTAGAGTACAGTATCACTTTGTTCGTGATTGTGTGGAAGACGGGAGTATAGATTTACTAAAAATACACACCCGTGATAATCTTGCAGATGTTCTGACAAAGCCTATTGGTCCAGACAAGTTCGTTTGGAGTAGATCCTCATTTGGTCTTACAGAAACGTAAGCAGCATGGCTTGACAAGGCGGAAGGAATTATGTGGAGATCTAATTGATCATTAGTCTCCAAGTGGGAGAATGTGAAAAAGCAGTGTGAATAGATGTGAAAAAGCAGTGTGAATGAATGTGAAAAAGCAGTGTGAAGCAGTGTGAAAAAGCAGTGTGAATGGTGAAAAAAAAGGTGGCAGTAATCGATAAGAGTTGGTGAAGAATTTGAAAACACACACGGTCTTCAAATTGGTGTGCTTCACCCTCTCTATAAATAGAGGCATGATTCTTCACCTCAAATCATCCCAACAGAGAGAGCATCCCACATCTTATTTAGCTTCTTTTCTCATTTCTTTTGTTTCTCTTTTTCTTTGTAGAAAGAGAGTGTTACTCCTAGTGCAAGATATAGTAAAATAGGTCTATACTTGTATTAGAGAGTGAGTGTTGTAATTCCTTTCATAGTGATATTTTCTCATAGCCTTGTCCGTGGTTTTTCTCCCGTCTTGGGAGTTTTCCACGTAAAATCTTGAGTGTCTTAATTTTCGCACTTATTAAATTCATCTACCAAAATATGTCATCAATCAACGCTTCCGCAGCGCATACCACCTAACATCAGCTTCTATCAACAGGCATTATTTTGTAATTTAACATCAATATGCTGCTTGATATTCTCACCTTTATTATCTGACCATAACACGCCATCTCATTAGCACTTAAGACTCACAATGGAAATGGTTTCCACTGCATTTCTTTCTGGAATTAAATTATTTTTTATTTCGATAAAAAAAAAAAGTAAACTCTCCAGGTACTTTGCCTGCTTGCAGGATGTTAATACATTCACTTTGCATAGGTTTTTATATTCCAATTTGAAAATGCAGGTTTTGGTGGTAGGTGGTGGTGATGGTGGTGTCCTTCGGGAAATTGCCCGTCATAGCTCTGTGAAATTGATTGATATTTGTGAAATCGATCAAATGGTTATAGATGTGAGCAATTGATCTTTCACATATCTGAAAATGATGTCTATGTGATGCTTCATTACTGGTGATATTATTTCCTTCAATTTTCAGGTGAGCAAGAAATATTTTCCGGAGTTGGCGATTGGCTTTGAGGATCCTCGTGTGCACCTTCATGTTGGTGATGGTATTTCTCTGGGGTTCTGTTCTAAATCTCATATACTTGTGGCTTTTTAAAAGTGCGGGTTGAAGAGATTTTTAAATGACTATGATATCACCGAACAAGTAGTGGTGGCCATTTGGAACCGGAACCGCCGGAACCGGCCCGGCGGTTCACGGTTCCGAACCGGAACCGTCCAAAACGGTTCGGAACCGGAACAGTAACCGTTTTTGGACGGGCCGGTTCAGGTTCAAGAAAAGCCCGAACCGGAACCAGCGGTTTCGGTTCCGAACCGTTGAAAATATTTTTAAAAATTCAAAAATCGACGAATCAGAGAGCGCCACGTGTCCCTGAAAAAATAAAAATATATATAAAAAAATATTTTTCGAACCGCCGGTTCCGAACCGGAACCGTAACCTTCTACCCACGGGCCGGTTCCGGTTCCATTTTTCCGGAACCTTGGAACCGGCGGTTCCGAACCGGAACCGGCCCGTGGCCACCACTACGAACAAGCTACTAATATATTTCCTGTATTTTCTTTTACCTTATTCGTTCGAGTTTCATATACAATTATGAATATGCAAATTGAATAAATTGGTGTAACCTCGCCTCATTTTTTACGAGTATTAACATGCTTCGAGCTAGCAGCTTGAATACTAAATTGGTTTTTTGTTTCCTGGACACATTCTGCTCTTCATTTTTTTTTTTGAGTTTGAACTCAATTGCTTGTCCATGCATTGATTATTTAACTCATCTCCATTTGTCTTTTTATCTTTTACTCTAGTTGAGTGGTAAATTATTGTTAATTTTGTTATTTTGGCAGCTATTGAGTTTCTTAAGCATGCACCTGAAGGGAAATATGATGCAATTATCGTAGATTCATCAGACCCCGTGGGTAAGTGTACCACTGGCAAATTGAACCCATATGGATACTTGTTTATATTTTATTTTGACTTTTACAAAAAATGTTCCATTTTGTTAGGTCAAGTCATTATTTGTTGATGAGAACCTTAGTTTTTCTCCTTAATGTTTTAACTTGAATTTGTTAAACTCTAATTTGCATATAATCTATCACTGTCAAGAAGGAATTTCACATTAGTTAATAATCGATATTTCCACACTAGAGGTAATCAGTTACGGTCAACAGAACACTATCATTGCAGGCTTCTTTGCATTAAAAATGTTTTCATTAGTTGACTGGTCGAATATTTGTTTCATTATTTACCTCGCATTTCTTCCTCCAATTTTGGTGGATTTGGCTCTCTAATATTGTGGCATGAATTGTTTTAGTAACTTTAATTCACTTATTACCATCAATGCAAATGTAACTCTCCTTTTTAATATTTTATTTCGTGCTTGTCTTAAAGTTTTGTACGACTGGACAATATTACCCTCAATTTGCTCGCTTTTTCATGCCATAGGGCTCTCAATTGAGGTATCCTAGAAGTTTTTTTTTTTTTTTTTTTTTTTAACTTTTCAGGTCCGGCTCAGGAGCTTGTGGAGAGACCCTTTTTCGAGACAATTGCTAGAGCATTGAGGCCTGGTGGTGTTCTTTGTAATATGGCGGAAAGTATGTGGCTTCATACACATCTGATTCAGGATATGCTATCTATTTGTCGAGACACTTTCAGAGGTTCTGTCCGTTATGCATGGGCTAATGTCCCTACTTATCCAAGGTAATAAGCTTTCCAGTCTTTTCAACAACTATTACAACAAGTTCTCAGTCTGGAGATGTATGTTTTTATTTTCTCATTAAACTGCCATCCATACCTGTGGCTGCACACCAAGTTAGTTGCATGTCATTATTTCTGAGTATATAAACCGAGACTTGGGTGTGAAATTTACGGGCATAATGGATCTTGTTTATGGTATACAGTGGCGTTATAGGGTTTCTATTGTGCTCAACGGAGGGGCCACCTGTTGATTTTGTGCACCCTATCAACCCTATTGAGAAACTGGACGGCGCCCTTGACTACAGAAGGGAGCTCAAATTTTATAACTCTGAGGTATCTTGTCATCTATTCTTGTTAATCTTCTTTAACATATACATGCCCTCGTAAAGAAACCGAGTGGTTTGCATTGCTCACAGATTCATAGAGCCGCCTTCGCACTGCCATGTTTCTTGAGGAGGGAGGTGGAAGCTCTGCGGGGTTGATCAAAGTCTCCATGTCTAGTAGCTTCATATATATATTATCAAACAAACATTTATGCCGTTGATTTCTAAAATTTAACGGTCGCGGAATGGAATAAATACATATAATTTACTACTTTCTAGTTTGGATTCGGTTTGTTGCGATCTATTTCTATCGAATATCACATATTATAGATATTCTTTGTGATTTAAGCAATTCTCTTAATCCATTACAAATTCTGGGTGACAGATACGTGTAAATATATGTATGGCATGGCATCAAGCATATTTGTTACAGAAAAAGAAAAGGCTAATATATTACAATTGCATGAAAGAATGATATGAGAAAGTGTAGGGAGTGAGTGGTTTATTCATCTTCCGCAGTGAAATCTGGTTCAGCTGGTTTCTGAAGCAGCATTGGTGATATCCTCTCCGGCATCCTCGTCTTCCTCGTACGATTACGTCTCAAATTGCGAAGCGCGTTTGCTGCAAACCTAGAAGCGTAAATGGTTGCACCCAAACTGGGCGAGCTGCTCCCACCCTTGGCCAGAGCATCCTGCAACCGGTTTTCTTCTTCCCGTAGAGACTCTTCCAGCTTCTTCCGGCAATAGCGACGCCATGCTGCTTGTATAAAGCATGCTGCCCAGGTTCTCCATTGCTGCGAGTAGAACCTGAAAGTATGGCGCAGCTGTTTACTGTGCAGGCGCCGGAATTGTGACGCCACAAACTTCAAATCATCAGCCATCAAAGCGAATGCTTCGACTTCTGAGAGGGCTTGCACGGTTCGGGTGGAGATGGGGAGGTTGGAAGATGAATGGGGGTCCAGAGCCCAAGTTAGGAGTTCTTCACCACAAAAGTCGCCTGCTTTTAGATATTCGGAGTTGAAGAAACCAGTCCTTCCTCCGTTGGTGGTGACTGTAAACAATTTGCCTCGCATGATGAACAGCATCTCGTCGACAGGATCGCCCTCTCGCACTATGAAACTGTCCTCGGTGTAAAGGACTGGTTTCAGACAGTCGCACATCGCATCCAAGAGTTGATCGTCCATTTTCTCAAAGAACGGCACCTGAATAATAGCTCATCACTCATTTTTACTCAAAACTCAGCTATGGAGTGCAACATGAAAAGCAAGCAAATTCTCTTTTTGCATTGGAATGGTTTTAGGAAAACACTCACCCTCTTGAGTAAATCCAGACAGAGATGTTGCTTAATGTCTCTTCTGAGGTCCTTGGGAAGATTACGGATAAGATTTTCTTCATCGACACCCCTAGTTTCCTGCCATTTGTATTGCTCGTATCTTCTGATTCGCTCCTTCAAACTATCTGGAAGTAAACGGTGTGACATCCATTGCTCTGCATCTCGTCTTTTAACCCTCATCTCCTCTAATCTTAGAGTAGTAGACTGCAGATAAGTCTGTTGAGCAAATAGTTCAGTTTATTAGAAACTTGAACAAACTTCTGTTGTTTCCAATCCAATCAAAGAACATGTCATGGCTGATTTAATCATCTAAGAATATCATGAATCCCTAAACTCAAAACTTCATCAAAATGCAACTCACAAACCTGCATATTTCCAATCAGAAACGAAAAAAGCACCAAGCCAGATATCGATATAAAAACTGCAAAGCAAATTTCCCAGACATAAGTACTTGTGTGAAGGTTCTGGCCAAGCGAACTGCAATAATATACAAAACAGAAAGCCATGCACTGGGTTAGAAACTCTACGAAGAATACATCCACCAGCAGTACACCTAATCTCCAGAATAAATTTGGGAAGTTAACCTTAGCTTTCCCGTGTCTTAGTGTGAAAGAAAATCATAATATACACCATAATAAAAGGACAAGAAGAGAAATTCTGCAAGTCAGCACTAATGAATATTGGAATAATAGAAAATTAAATCCTGTAGATAAATATATATTCATTTTTACAAAGCTTTCAAACACGGAATCAGTTACAGATATCTAACCATGCCTTTGTTATGTCTTAGGAAAACTGAAGCATCCGTATGACTAAAAATATTACTTTTTTATATCTAAGTAGCTATAGTCCACAACCATTCAAGTATGTTTAAACCAGGAGGTGGGTACCTTAAATTCTGTAGACCCCACCAGAAACAATAAAAGAACTTTTGAGGGAAGTCTTTTGATCCAACAACACCAGATTGAAGGGCATCAAGGAATATCCCAAAGTCAAAAAGTGTTACATTAGGGGTCTGTATGGGGCACAAGTCACTCAGAGGTTTTAGAAATCCTGTGTGATCGCCTGCACAATAAAACGAAGCATCTATACATGCAGATTGACCTCCACAAGCTCTCTCCCAGCATGTAGTTTCACGTTCTATTGAAAATAAATACCAAAAGGCTCCAAGTACCTAAAAATGGAGCAAAAACACAATGGTCAAAGAGACAATTAGGAGATATTTTAAGCCAGTAGTATTAACCTAAAACTCATCTTAATTCACACATGGATTAAATATTTCCACTTTCGGACAGTTTTACCTTAAGCGTCATCGGAACTACACAAATGAATTGGAGCACATTAAACATGTTTGCTTTAGTACGGTGCACTATAGTATAATCACTCACAAAAAAGCATATATGTTAAGCTATATGTAGCATGTATGATTGCCACTTTAATAGAAGCATAGTAACGTAGCAAGTTCTCTATAGGAGATACTTTTACATCCCAGATGCAGCTCAAAGTTGTGAATTAAAAGCAATGAAATATGAACATAGAAAAAAATAATAATAATAAAGCATACTTAAGTCAGATGCAAATGAGGCTAAGCAGAAAGACTTACATGACTGGCAAGCATGTAAAGGAAAAGGTTGAAGGCAGCTCCAGCCCATGCTGTTTCAGTAAGTATTCCAGAAGTTCGTGTGACTTCTCTATATAAAGGATAGACCCGGAGAACTCTTGGTATATATTGAAAGAACACCACAAATTTCAACAAATTTTTGGTGTTCAGAGATCTTGCTCCTTTCAACTTTGGAATGATAATGAGAATCGCAATCTGGTAAAGTTGCAAATAATCAGATAAGGGTACATTCCAACACAAAATATTGATATGCAACTGCCATGGTGTCTGCAAAGATGAGCATGTGATTTGACAATATACAAGTTCACGAGATAATTATTTTCTAACTGATATAGGCACGCAGTTAGAAGGTGAGCCTCTTTAATAAACAGTTCACAGTAAAAACTAAGTTCGTTTGAGGAAAGCATATATTTTTAATCCTATAGCAGTACAGATATACAAACTAGACCATCATACCTGCGGAAGCGGAAGAACTGCTAGAATATCAATTATAAAATATGATGACAGATATCTCTTTGCTATTTCCCAAGAATCTTCAACTAGGACTCCTCTTCCAAATACACGTGAATAAGGAGCAATGAAACCAGTACGAAATTGGAAAATAATATGTGTGAGATAAAAGATGTCCGTGAAGGATCTTAAAATGCTAGCAGCAATTTCCAATTTCCGGTCCAAATCAAGGCATTTTTTCCCGTCATTGATAATTGGAATATAAAAAAACAAGGGATCCAAGGAGATAGCAATCAGGCACGACAGCACAAAAATCTTATTCCATTTCTGAAGAAATGGTCCTTGAGGATCAAGAATTTGCTTCCTAGATCCTTCATCATCTGTCAAAAACCTCCCTAAAGAGAAAGATCTTATTGAGCCCTTGAACCTCCTGAATCTATCAGACCCAGATTCGATTCCTCTATGAAACTTGTCTGAAATTGTGTATATTGCTGAACTAAATCTGCTAGGTTGTAAACTACCAGCAGAGGGAGATTGCTCATTAAAACTTTTCTCCGATCTCCAATCTTGAAATCTGAAAGATCAAATATATTAGGTTATACATGAGGAAAGACAACACCCAACTCTTTCTTAACCTGTTTGAAACACAAATATAAATACTTATCATGTCATGAGCAAGTACTTAAGCTGCTTCTATAGAACTCCTTTTTCTAAAAGGATGAGGTAAAAGTGAAAGAAATCAACCCCATCCTTCCTCATTACTATACAGGAAAAATGTTGTATCTTTTCTAACCAGTGGCAGGTAACTGGACAACCTATCATATCTTTTCTAGTCAGTGGCAGATAATTGATCAATAACTCATCTCTTTTCGAATCAGTGGCAGATAGTCCATCTATCTATAATGGATTCATCCTTTCCTTCTCTCCGGATGATGTTGATTCTCCAGTCAGTTTTCTTATCCATTTTTCAATGAATATGATTTTCATTTCCATTTGGTTCCTCTTTAAATCCTACAATGTGATTGTTGTATACTAAACAATATATTTTCAACAAATGCAACCAAAACGCCCAAACAATTGCACAATTACAGGCACAAGCAACTTGAACTAACCTCACAAACTTCTCACGGTGGTAATCCATAGCTCCAGCTTACATCAGTGCAAGAACAAAACAAAATAAGACCTCAATGACATAGATGAAAAGTAAATGTGAGACACGCTTCTGCTAGCACCACAGTTTGCTGATGATCACGTCCTGTAATATGATTTAAGTTCTTTCTATTAGAGAATTGTTCTTTCCAATCCAGAATTAAAGCATTAGTAGTCACTTGAGAGCAAAGAACATTTTTTCAAAGAAAAAGATTAATAATAAGGTAATAACAAATGCACATACTATATTTCATTTTCTTCTAACATAAAAAAGTCTTAAGCTAACAGATATCAAACTAAAATTTTAAACCATTCAAAATTATTCTATTATTTGACCTAAGTGAAAAAAATGTACCAAGTGCAGAATTTCTTCACAAATCACGAAACCGAAATACAATTCAATTAACCAAAGCAACCAAAACTTCAAACATCCAAAGCAATCACTCACACGTTGATCAAGAGAAGAAATTACGCAAATAAAACAAAATCACCAACTATTCCTGATTTCTCATTTTCTGAATCTCAGATAATGTCAAGTTGCATAAAATTAGTAGAGTTTCGATTCCTAACTCAACTTTTCTGAACTCAAAAGTTGTCAATCAATTACCTGCCAAACATCAATTACATCAACCGTCTCAAAAATTTCAAACTGCATCACGCTAAACAACTCTCAAAACCAAAAACGAGGGAGACAGAGAAGAGCAAAGCAACTTTTAGCAGTCATACACACGAAACAAACCCCAAATCCTACTCTCGACGAACAATCAGCAAAAATCCATCAGAGAAAACGACATAATCACACAAAAAAGGACTTGCAACTTACCAGTTTGAACTCCAATTCTGAAAATTTGAAAAAGGAAAAACAAAAAACATATATAGAGAAGTTATGAGTTGTAATACATACCATTCGACAATCACTATGTGCTCTGCGTGAGAGAGCAAGACAGATTGCTAAGGAAGTTTCCCGTAGACTTCCTCTCTCTCTCTCACTAAATTTTTTCTGCAAGTTGTTAACTTTGTGATTTTGCAGTTGGCTTTTTAGATTGACAAAATTAGTATTAAAATCATATATACACTAATTATTAATCATCAAAAGAAAACGACGTGTTCAACCAAAAAAAAGAACGGATTAAATTAAAATTAATAATAATATGCTTCTTTGACCGATTTATAATAGTCCAAACAAAGTTCAAATGAGAGGAGAGTTTTGGAAAAGTCGCTTCGTGGGTCCCTTTATGGTTTATAAGGAGCATTAATTAGCGGGGACATCCCTCTCTCCGGTTATCTTGGTGTCCGGTTTTTAATTTTCCTTTGTCATTTTTTTTTTAATAATTTAAATTCGCACCAATAGAAGAATAGGTCAATTCAGGGTTAATTTTTTTCGGACCGTGAAATATTCCTAACAGGAAATGCACATTTGGACGAGAATGCTAACTTATGTATAATCACAATCGGATCGGAATGCAATTGATGTATTTTAGCATAATTGTATTGGATTTATAAAATATATAATTTATATGTATTAAATACATTATGCGAGTGGTGGCTTGGGTTGGTATCTCCCGAGCCCACTTTCTTTGAGCTCATTTCTATAATTCCTAGCTCATTATTAAGTTGGTTGGGTTTGTGGATTGGTTTATGGGTTGAATGTTCGTTCAGGTTATAAATCGGAGACAGTTATTCGATTTTACCCGACCAAGTACTATAAGTAATCTCTATCTAGTTTGTTCAACTCACTTGTTACGAACCCTAACTCTAATCCGCCGCACTCTCTTTCTCTAAATCGCTCTCCCTTCTCTCTACCTTTTGTGGCTTGAATCGGTGTTCAAATGAGAGAAACCATGAGCCGAAGGGTGCCCTTAGTGCTATCGCCCTAGATCTACCACCGGTGGCCGGTCAGAAGGCAAAGGCTCACACCAGGTGAGCTCTGAACCATTACTCAGTCCCTATTCACTTCGGCGAGGCAGTGGTGTGCTAGATCGTAGAAAGAGGACCGCGGCGAACCCCCACGACGGTCCAAGCTTCAAGAGCGGACCAAAGTCCGTGCGTGGAACCCTAGCCCAACTAGGGCTAGGTCGGAGTCCGAGACTAACAGGCCGGTTCGGATCTCGCAGGCTTGATACCCAAGTCATCATTTAATTTTTATTTGGAATGCAAATTTCGAACAAAATGCGTTGTATGTAATATGTATTTCGAACGAAATACGTGTAGTATAAAATGAATTCCGAATGGAATGCGTTCAAATGTCTCACATCATTTCATTTTTGAGCGAAATGACCGATTCAATCGTAATTCTCTGCACAAAAACAAATATTATGTTCGGATTACAAAAATATCTCACCGTTTTTCATAAATGGAAACGAAAATGAATAAATGTATTAAATTGTTCAAGATTTTGTCTTGTATTCTTTGATTTGCTTCAGGAATCGGGATTGTTTGCTAACGTAATTAGTCTGGTTTAACTTTAAGGATTGTTTTACTCAAGAAAATCATATGTTATTTGGAAACTAAGTAATAATATAATTATGGCTTACGCGATAGTGTAGGAAATATCGTGTAATCTTATTGTTATGTATTAAGCCAAACACAATTCTTCACTCTCAGCCACTCACACAACTATGAACTACCACCATATATAGAGGCGCAATGCGCTAATGCGGAGAATTGGACCCGCTTGATGCATCTGCTGTAACATCTTGGCCCCATGGTTCGGAGAAAGTTCACCCAAGATTGGTTATCTATTTTTTATTTTCAAATATATAATTGACTCAATAAACCAATACAAGTATTTTTAAATGTGCTCATTCACATGCAACCTGAGGCTGTTTTTTTTTTTTTCTTCCACTTAATTTCAACCATCTTGTATCATATTTTTTTTCTTTTTATTTTCATCCATTTTTTTTCTTCTTTACGAGGGGTTATTCTAGAAAATGTCGGATCACGATACTATAAAAACGAAAAAAATTCTATCGAGTCATCTATAACATTTATACTAGTCAAACACACTTAGGGGGCGTTTGGTGTAACTCTCCGGAATCACTATGAGTGTGGGTTTGAAAGTAGAGAGAATGAGTATGGGTTTCGGGATTCCAATAAATATGTTTGGTTAACTATCCGAAATCATATGGAAGAATGAATAATGGAATTAGAACTAAAATATAATTTTAATAAAATAAAAATTATAAAAAACATAAATATAGGAATTTGAAATAATAATAATAAAATAAAAAATAATTATAGTAATATTAGTAAATTTGTAATAATAATATAATTTTAATAAATTATATAAATTAATATATTTATTACAAAAATATATTAATCTTAAATTATTATTTTAAGATATATTAGAATAATATTGCAAATTTTATAATAATGATATTTAAATGTAATATTTTATATTATAATTATAATATTTGAAATAATATAATTATATATGAATTACTTAACTATAAAGTATTATAATTAATATAATAATAATACTATATAGATTTTCAATTTTATTATTATTTTTAAAATATATTAATATAATATTATAATTAACATAACTTGTAATTATTATATCTTTATTAAAATAATATTTAAAGATTTAATTTTTTTAATTATTATCTTAATTATAAATTAATTTTAGTATTAAAAAACAATAAATTTATATGAAATAAGAAAAAGTTTTGGAATGGGGTTTGGGAATCAAAGATGAAACCCACCAATTTGGTGGGGAATGGGGATACCCATATAATAGGGAATCAAATGATTCCCTTCGGAATGAAACCTACCAACCATACGGTGGGTTTTGGAATCATATCATTCCATTTTCTGATTCCGATACTCACCAACCAAACACTTCCTTAATTCTGGAGTTTTCCTATAATGAGTGTTAAAAAAGGTGATACATCATATTAATTTGAGTAACATAATCAAATCACTTCACTCTCATTCATGCATAAGTTTCGAATCTCGATCTCATTTCGGTCTGACTTATATTTATTCATTTCATCATCCGTAAACATATTGAAAATCTTATAGAAGTCTCTCATTATTCGTTCTTCTTCTGCATCGACGATCACTTTCTACTCCAACGTTGATCGTTACTTATACTAACCATTCCTTCAAGGGTAAGAAATATGACAAAGAAGATGAGAGAAAAGGGAACTTGGAGTTATAAGTAGACAGCAAAGCAGCTTTGAGTTGAAAAAGAAGTAGCAAAAGGGATATAGACATGCACTTTGTCCTTCATGTCACACTACATCCCTAAAGGAATAATATTGTACTACATTTATGATTTACCTAGGACTAGGATGATCAAAGCAAAAGTGCTATAATAAGCTACATGTTGCAAATGAATTTGGCTCCACTCTAAAAGTTTGGTTTTTAACAAAATACTGATATAAATGAAAAATGAAATATGATGGTATAAAAAAGATGATTTTATTATTTTTAAAATATACTCCATTCGTCCCAGATTAATAGTCTTGTTTGTTTTTGACACAATAACTAAGATATGTGAGTGTAGAATGAGTTGAGTGAAATTAATATTTTATTGTTGAGTGTGAAAAAGTAACTATTTTAAAAAACAAGACTATTAAAATTAGACGGAGGGAGTATATTGCAAAGGCTCAATAAACTAAAAGAATGTAATTTATTAAATTGAATCTCTCTCTCTTTTTAATTATTAAATTGTGAAATATAAAAAAGAAATTCAATTGAATAGTTAAAATAGTAACCATGGTTAAGCTCATATGTGATTAATTAACCATGGTTAATTCCAACTGTAGTTAGGGGTAACCAAAGTTTGTTTTGAAACATGAAATTGTGAAACCCTACGCCCTCATCCATTTATATTGGGCATTTCAGATTTCTCATTTCTATTCTGGGGTTTGACTAAAAAAAATCATTTCAGTCCCCCCATTTCAATTTGGTGGGAAAAATCAAATTATTAGGAGGGAAGAAATTCCTGCCAAATTTCAACCCCTGCTGCCTCAGATTCTGAAATGGAAGGGTAATTTCTTATTTTACGGTTACGTAGGAGTTCTGTTTGTGAATGAGTTTCGTTTGTGATGAATCTAGGGTTTTCGAACTGAACGAATTTGAATTAGGAGTTTATTTGTGCGTTTTCTGTGTTGAACGATCTCAGATTCAGTGTACCGGCCTGCTTTCAGTTGAATTTGGTTTTGATTCCGATTCATTATCAGTTGCCATTTTTGGCATGTTATCATAATGTGCTTGAATTTTCTATCTCAAGTGATGCTGCTGAAGTAAGTTTACAATGAGAGTTTTTGCTCCAGAATTTGCTGATTTTGTGCATTGTTTACTCCTAAAGATTATAGCTCGTATGTGTATATTTTGGCAATCGATGTTAATGGTAGACTTGAATGTTTAAAGAGAGGGAACTTTTTGAACTTACAAGTTTAGTCAATGTTGTTAAGGTAGATTGTTCTGTATTTGTTCCAGGCCTACCTCCTGGGCCTTATCACAATGACTCTGGTGACATATTGCTATTTTGGTGTTCTTGATACTTGGACGACTCTTTCCTTTACCCTTCTTCATGAGTCAAGTAGGGTAGCCGAATTTTGGCAATCAAATTTATGTTCAGTTTTAAACATGGAAAGTTATTATAATCTGTAATGAAGCATGTGTTCTTTTCACTAAATTTATGCAAAAGTGGTAGCATATTCTTCATGTTTCTTTCTCTTTATACTCCCATAGATAAATGAGTAATCCATTATATTTTAAATGATATATTTCTCCTCTTACCCTCTTCTTATACCCGTCCCTTGTTTTCCCTATTGTGCCTTCTTGTCCGATTTCTCTAACACCATCAACCATCTCCAGCATCTCTCTTATTTTCTAATATCCCCAGTCTCCCCCCTTGCTGCTGCTCCATCTCCAGAAAGCGTCTTTCTTCCTCTCCATGCCTGCCACCATTTTCCACTGCCTCCATGCATCTATATGATTTTCTAATACTGAAATTGGATCAATGGAACCCCATAATTTAAATGAGTTCTCTCAAATGTTTGTAAATCAACATGTGCCCTTTTCTGCTTATGAGGCAAAGTGAAGTTTACACAACCCTGACTTCTCTTTTAGTTGCTGCAGAAAATACCATTTGATGTACCCTTTCCTTGTGATTATCACTTTTTTTATATAGGTAGTCACGACTCTGACTAATATACAATTTTATTTCTGGTAATGTTTCAACATTGTGTTCCAATATAATTTCCTGGATAGTGTTTGAAAGTTAAGTGATCAATGCTTTTGTAAGAAAATCACTAACCTTCCTTCTGAACAGTTATTTCGATTTTTATATATCTCTCTTCAATTTTGGCATTTGTTATGAATCAGGTGATAACAACAATAATAGTTTGGAGATCTGAAGATTCTCAGTTCTCAGTGCTGTAAGGTTTATGATTGCTATTGGTAATCAGGTGAACGGCTGAGAAGCAATCAATTTGAGAAATATGGAGTGCAACAGAGATGAAGCCCTGCGAGCAAAATCAATTGCTGAGGAAAAGATGGAGAAGAAAGATTTTTCTGGTGCCAGAAAGTTTGCCTTAAAGGCTCGAACTCTTTATCCAGGGATAGATGGCATTTCCCAGATTTTGACCTCACTTGATGTGTATGTTTCTGCAGAGAACAAAATAAGTGGGGAAGTTGACTGGTATGGGGTGCTTAGTGTAAGCCCGTCAGCTGATGATGAAACCATAAAGAAACAATACCGGAAGTTGGCTCTCAGTTTGCATCCTGACAAGAATAAATCAGTTGGCGCTGATGGTGCTTTTCAACTTATTTCAGAGGCCTGGACTTTGTTAAGTGATAAGGCTAAGAGGTTGGCGTATAATCAAAGGAGGGTGTCCAGAGGGGTTCAGCAGAATGTCCAAATGAATGCTGGTGGTTCATCAACACCATCCAGGGCAAATAGTACTTTCAACTTCGGCAAGGCACCGTCAGTTTTGAAGAATCCAAACAGTACTGCCAAGCCGCCACCACCACCTTCTAAGCCAACTCCTGCACCATCCACTCAAAGGAATGATACTTTTTGGACTATCTGCCATGGGTGCAAGATGCAGTATGAGTATCTTAAAATTTATCTCAACCATCAACTCCTCTGTCCCAACTGTAAGCAAGCCTTTGTGGCTTCCGAGACATCCTCACCGTTCAATTTCTCGAAATCACCTAATCAGGCTCCCCAGCAGCGACCGCAACCTTCAAGTGCTCGCCCTAATCGGAATGCTTTTGATCATGAAAGAAATGTTCCAGCTGCTCAAAAATCAGGCTCAAATTCAAATAGATACTCATACCAGCAGGTTCCACCTTCTGGGTCATCTGGTGTTAGAAGTACAGATCCTTCTATTGCGGCAAAAGCAGCTAATGTTATTCAGCAGGCACAGGATAAGTTGAAGAGGTCATATACTGAATCGCATGCATCTGCAGGATGGGAAGCAGGTGTTCAAAAGAGAAAATTAGATGATAATAGTAGTCGACCTGGGGTGAACTATAAGTTGGCTTCAGGAAATGGTGTCTTTGGAGTTGCTAGTGGGAGTACCTATGAACAATCAAACAGTACCAGAGATTTGACACACTTTGAACTGCGTTATATGTTGATTGCGAAAGCTCGAAAGGTGATTCTGAACAAACTAAACTCGTGGAGGCCAAAGCCGGAAGCAACCAAAGTGAAACATATCTCCAAGAAGAGCAAGAAAGACATTTTTAAAGCTACTAGTAATATTGAAGGACATGGTCTGAATGGAAATGGAGATCAACAAGGGAAGGTTCAGGTGAGCAATTCTGCTGATAATTCAAGTAAAGAGGACCTTGAAGCAGCATCAATGAATGTTCCAGATCCAGAT